>JAOTOM010003302.1:0-140000 GCA_034440615.1 Ashinkailepas kermadecensis
CCCAGGAATAAATAACCTACCACTCGCAATGCAGCCAATCCGGATGTCTGTCGACGGCGGCCACCGAGCCGCCCGGGGCGAGACGGAATCGACCCCACCGCTCAGTAGGGGTGGATTGAAACTGGCCAATTAAGACACGCGTCACCCCGCCCAATCAGTCACTGAAATTTCATTCCAACGCAGTTAGTGATTGTTTTGCTTCTGACTGCAGTCGCCGCTGCAGGGAGTGTCTGGCGGGCACGGTGGGCACTGCGACACACAATTCCTGCCGCAGTTGTGTGATTGTTTGGTGCGTCTGACTACAGGGAGTGTCTGGCGGGCACGGTGGAGCACTGCGACACACAATTCCTGCCGCAGTTGTGTGATAGTCTGGTGAGTCTGACTACAGGGAGTGTCTGGCGGGCACGGTGGAGCACTGCGACACAACATTCATGCCGCAGTTGGGTGATTGTTTGGTGCGTCTGACTACAGGGAGTGTCTGGCGGGCACGGTGGAGCACTGCGACACAACATTCATGCCGCAGTTGTGTGATTGTTTGGTGCGTCTGACTACAGGGAGTGTCTGGCGGGCACGGTGGAGCACTGCGACACAACATTCCTGCCGCAGTTGGGTGATTGTTTGATGCGTCTGACTACAGGGAGTGTCTGGCGGGCACGGTGGGGCACTGCGACACTGCCGAAGTCAAGTGTCCCTACATGAACTCCGAATACAGCTGCCAGAGCAACATCCAGGAGATCGAGATCAAGGCGGTGAGAGCGGCCGGGCTGGGCTGGGGCGGGGGAGACTGCAGCAGGCTACGGCTGCAGTACGATAGGGCTGCAGTGGGGCAGAGCTGCAACAGGGCAGAGCTGGGGCGAGGTAGAACTGGGGTGGGGCAGAGCTGCAGCAGAACAAACTGAAAACAGGGCAGAGCTGCAGCGGGGCAGAACTGTGGCGAGCCATAGCTGCAGCAAGGAGAAGCTGTAGCAGGGCAGGGCTGCATCAAGGCAGGGCTGCAGCGGGGCATAGCTGCAGCAGGATAGAGCTACAGCGCCCGTCATCACGTCGAGCATAGTGACGGTGTCACCGACATTCAATGGAGCGGCGATTTTCTATTCGAAAACAAGCACCAATATGTGCACCAAACTCTGCACTGGTTGATCGATTGAATCGGTAGTGTTACTATGCTGCCGCGTCCATGTTGGGTGTACACTTGATTGTCATGATTGAATATTATGCAGCATTGCACTGAACATTCTTAATAATATTGCTAGTTAGACTTTTGACCTCATGCTCATTATGACTGAAACAGATAATAAGTTAGGCCAAAATTAAGCTGTACATTTCGACGGCTTGTCTTTGTCAAAAGTCTTTGTCAACAGCTACAGTTTGAAGACGGGAAAAAAACAATTATAAAATGTCATGGAACATGTCGCAGTATGCACTCTACAAGTTATTTATCTCACAGCCAGTGGAATCATGAACGCCATATGGCCAACGGAGTCGGTGCGCTCCTAAGCCCAAATAACCAACGAACAGCCAGTGGAATTAGATTCAGATGAAATGAATTCAACTTACAGTATAGTCACGTGTACATTAGTTAACAAAATACAGAAAACACATTTCACCACATACCATATCTACTCCACAGCTCGGATTTATAGCCATCGGCTACGGTAGACGCGATCTAAGTGAATAACCATGTGTTGTGCTGATGACATGTACTAGCAGTGACCAACACTGAACACCCAGGCACCCTCGTGGACCCTGTTGCCACCGGTCCCATGCCCCACTACACCCCCAGCACCAAACACCGATGTACAGCCACCAGGAGCACAGGCTACCGATCACACATCAGCATAGCACAGGGTTACTCGCTTAGCTCGCGTCCGACGTAACTGATGGTTATGGTTTCCCGCTTCGGAGTAGATATAATATGAGGTGATCTGTTCTTCTTTTTTTTAGCTCATAGAGCACTTATGTCTATGTTGTAAATTGTATTCGTGTTTCCTCAGTCTGATTCCACTGGCTATGAGATCAATAATTTGTAGAGTGCATGCTATGACACGTTCCATGCCATTTTGTAATTTATTTATATCGTCACTGTTAACAAAGACACGCCGTTAAAATAGGCAGTTTAATGTTAGTCTACTGTATATGTTTCAGTTATAATGAGCATACGGTCAAGAGTCATACTAACAATATTACTTGACTGATATCCTGGACTGGCAGATAGACATTAGGCTGCGTGTGTGGTGGGCTTGTGCTTTGACCTTGCCTGCCCTCTAGCGTTGGTGAGAATGGGCTAGCGAGCCGCACCACCAGCTATCACCCGCCATCCACCTGAAAAAGGGCTCACCGCTTACTCTATTGGTGATGCGCGTGATAAATGGCCGTCGCCGAATGACATTTACAACAGCCAACGCGCCCTTCACCTCCTCGTCCCCCAGAAGAAGCAGAGCTCGATCGGGCGAATGTCAAGCAAACTTGCAGGTCAGAGGAGAACAAAGCGAACCGATCCGGGCATCGTTGCAAGACTCGTTCCACGGGGTGTGAAAAGCGGCGCCGAAGACCAGCACCGCCTGAGCCGTTGTGACCTTTGTGCGATGTGTGGGTGGTATGTCAATCCGCCGACCCTCCCTTCCACAGCTGGTGAGTCCGGACATGTACGAGCGTCACCTGGCTCGTTCTCTGAACCATGCCAAGGCGAACGCGGCCGACTCGTTCCACTGCCGCTCGGCCAACTGCACCGGCTGGTGCGTGTTCGAGGACAACGTCAACGTCTTCCACTGCCCCGTCTGCCGCCGCCCCAACTGTCTCACGGGGCCGTCCCGTTGCGTCTGTCACGTGCAGGAGAGCCGCTCCCCGTTAGCGTCTGTACACGTGCAGTGAGAGCCGTCCGCTCCCCGTTAGCGTCTGTCACACGTGCAGGTGAGAGCCGTCCGCTCCCCGTTAGCGTCTGTCACACGTGCAGGTGAGAGCCGTCCGCTCCCCGTTAGCGTCTGTCACACGTGCAGGTGAGAGCCGTCCGCTCCCCGTTAGCGTCTGTCACACGTGCAGGTGAGAGCCGTCCGCTCCCCGTTAGCGCCTGTCACACGTGCAGGCGATCACCTCGCCTGTGCCGTGCCGATGTAAACCAGTTGGGATCTGGGCGCTAAATGACCTACCATGGTCGGTGCGCCCTAAAACCCAAATCACACACACACACCAGTTTGGATCCAGCTGAGAGCTCCAGACTTCTGTGGCTTGTGATGCCTGTGGGAGCCTCGTCTGAACCGTGGTTCAAAGGAACTGCTGCTAACTGCCCTCCGTTAGCCGGACTTTCAAACGACGAGCGGCAGCCAGCCGTGTTCCCGGCTGCCGACGTAAGCGGTAAACGCAGTCACTGCTTAGAGCAGCGTGACAGTCCACCCTCGTCGAGAACTCCTCAGCGACTTCCTGAGCGCTTTCGCACCTCACTGACCGGCGGCCGTACCATATAGCCCGCCACACCCGGCGGAAGTCACGAGGGGCAGTCGACCGGCCATCGGCACTTGGTGCTGGCTCAGCAGTTTAACTCGTAGTACCAGGTACTGCTATGCGACGAGCAGCCGCCGGCTAGTTCGAACACATACAGCTATGATTCGGCTACCTAATTTGAAACTAATGCTACCGCCGGGAACTACCTTCGTTAGGCTGACCTTCCTCACTGTGTTCACGACGCAAAACCTTCACTGACCTTGTGTGGTTCATGGATTCGTTGAACCCAAAATATCCTCGTTGCCGATGCACCCCTACATGCCAATTAATGATCATCATCAGCATAATTAACCCAAGATCAACACAGGTCATGCGGTGTCACTGTGTTGATCTCTGGTGAGTTGCTGTGGCCGGGCGTGACCCATGTTGACCTGATGTGACCCGGCGCCCAGAGCCATCCACGAGGACTGCGACTGCCGGGAGTATCAGAAACGTCTGCAGGAGGAGGCCGAGACCAGCGAAGACGCCAAGAAAACGCAGAAATTTCTCGACGTGAGTGTCGCACACAGCGAAAGCATCGTCAGCCGTAACGACTCAGCTCAGCCGCTGAGCTGACGTCTTGAAATCCGGGCTCGCATGGAGATGTGGAGACTGCCAATTTTCTTGATCGTACAACGTAATTCTTGCTACACAGAGTGGTGCAAAGTGACCCAAGTAGCCGGCGTACCCGAGAACACCAATCTGTCGCCACCACCTATAGTGGCTGGTGCTTCTGTGGATGATGGCAGCCAACGAATCCCGTTTTGTTCTGCTGTTTTTGTATATTTTTGGAAAACGGTAACTTGAGCGTAGTGTTCCCACGGCGGATTTGGATCCATTACGCTACCAAAAGCTACCTCTGTAATATACGAGCTCCGTCATTCATCGGATCCTTAGACATTCACAATATTCACGATCAAGTTAGGACATGCACTGATGCGAGTTCTTCGTGTGCTGTTAGATCTCAGTCACTTGCTGACCTGCGAAGTACGTGGTGTTCCTTGTGGATGACATGCCTCACCAGTACGTGTATGCCACTATATGAGTGTATGCCTCTGGCATTCCTCACCATACACTCGGCATGTGACGTCATTCTGACTGAGCATAATCACGTGGCAGGACATGGTATCTCGTGGAGACGCACTCCGCTGTCCGATTTGCGACGTCATCCTGATGAAGAAGTGGGGCTGCGACTGGGTCCGCTGCTCCATGTGCAAGAACGAAGTGTGTTGGATCACGGCTCAACCACGCTGGGGGCCCGGGGTGAGTGGCTCTTTTGTCACAAAACTCATCCGACGGTGGCGTCTGACAACATCTGCCCTTGCATCTTCTTTGGCACCTTCCACATCGCTAAATGCGGCGGGTCACTCATGTGCGGCGTCGCATGCGGGATATGTCTGTTCAAAAAGCCAACGGTCAGCGACCCACTTGGCTGGTTCATACCCGGGACCGGATGATAAATGGGTTGTTGCCCCGTCTTCGCCGACCTTAAGTACTAGAGGCCGACCAGTTCTGTCTGAACTGAGATCATGTGGTGCTTTTATGGACGCTAGGGCTCTTATTTATTATGCACCTTGAACCAATCGCAGCAGTTATCAATGTAGTAGGCGTATGACATGCTGTTGAGCTGAGCGTGCAGTAAGCCCGCAAATTGCATGTTATCACGTTTACTTTTCGACCACTATGTGCCATTCGACCACTTGGCATCTGACTTTTCTACAAATTAAAATATTTATTTATATATTATATATTTGTTTATAATATTAAAATATTTATAGATATTAAATATTTCATGTATATTTGACAAACTTGAGGTGCTTGTTCCCGTCACATTAGGCTTACTCCATTATGCAGTTATTTCTATTCTCCAATATCTATTTTCCTGTATGTAGTTGGGATGACCAATAGAAGTCAAAACCCAAGGAAACTAGTGGAAATAAGTTATATTATTATTCCCGTTGTCAGAGTTGGTTCTATTTTAATTTTGTTTGTAAGATCTAACCAACTCCGTGGTATGGGAAAATGACAGCGAGAAGCGTAAAAACAACTATATTCAACCAACTAAAGCACGATTCCTACACATCCATGACTTTTCCTTGGAAGTTATTTTCTTCCGTGTTTGTGTCGATTTTCATCTTGCATCAGTTGGGCAACATATTTCCTTATTAAGACAGTTTTAAAGTCGGATTTTTTCTCGGGAATTCCATACACGGCTGTCAATTTTTCAGAAGCCCGGGAAGTTCACAGTTCCCGGTCATTCGAACTTTTGGGGCGGCAGAAATTCCACTGACAGTGCAATTCGCAAATTTGTGAAACGGAATATGAAAGTGTTGCCGTTAATTGCATACAATGCAATACAAAATGTATTTGAACGCATCGCACCAAATGAGTGAGAGAGCTCTCGCCGGTATAAGAACCGCGGTTAGTTAGCTAGTTATTAGGGCTTCAGGCATCGACTACATCGATCATGTAGCGCCCATGCATAACAACCGCAAAACTCAATCGATCATGACAGATAATTATGGATTCACTCAAAGTAGCTCACACATCGCCATACCCTTAAAATGCGATCCGTCACCACCGATAATATTTCCAACGACCAGCGTGCTGTGGTTGTCGGCGGGCAATATATATGGGAGTTCGTCCCCTTATTTGCTTATGCAATGCCAATGCGATGCATGAATCTCTCAATGTGCGTGCAGCATCACAAACATGCGTTTGCCCACCTGTCCCACATTCGTGTCGTTCACACGACCACCAGAAAACGACACACTACCCGTTGTATTTCATCATTAGAACAGCATTGGATGCAATTCGTTCTCTAAAGATAATTGTGGGTATGGACGAATAAGCGAAATGTCAGCGGGCCTGAATGTCGGGACGCGTGAAGCGAAGACTGGAGTTTCGGTGTTGCCACCGTGATGCTACAATGTACTCGGCATCGATCGCGACCGAACCGCAGGGCGCAGTTCCGATCGTGACGTCACGAAACTGTAGTACCGCGGCAGCATCGTCCGCGGAAGGTATTCACTCAAAGCATAGCAGCCTCTTCGTGGCGTTTTCAACGGGAGGGTCTATAATGCCCACTTTTTTGCCCGATGGACGATCTCAGCAATTACGAAGCGAATGGGGATGAAAGGTGCAGTAATCGATGTCTTTTAATTAATGTAGTGGTTTTGACCTACAACCGTAATGAATATTTTCCTTCAAATGTCTTTAAATTGCTCCCAAATGGCGTTGAAACGCTGTAATCACAACAATAGAAAATGCCCGATGGACGATCTCAGTAACAACTGCACCGATTTTCGTGAAAATGGCTCTAAAATAAACTTCGACATCGATTTGGGCCCAGCTGAGTCATTGCCAACCGATATAAATAGGTAGAAAGCCACGAAATGAGGGATTGAAATTCGACATTTGCCCGATGGACGATATACCAAAGTAATTTACAGAATTGCGCCAAACACAAACTGATCAATGTCTTTTCACCGTATTAGATCAGTTGAGGCAGTTAAGATAAAAATTAACATATGAAATATAGAAATTCATCACATCACAATTCAATTAGAGATGTGTTACATCGCAATTCAATTAGAGATGGGTGATGGATTTGTCGTGTTGACCCATCTCTAATTGAATTGTAATGTGATACATTTCTACATTTCATTGTTATTTTTTCTCTTAACTGCCGCAACTGATCTAATACGGTGAAAAGACATTGATCAGTGTGTGTTTGGCGTAATTCTGTAAATTATTTTCGTAGATCATCCATCGGGCAAATCGCGAATTTCAATCCCTCATTTCGTGGCTTTCTACATATTTATATCGGTGGGCAATGACTGAACTGCCCCAAATCGATGTCGAAGTTGATTTTAGAGCCATTTTCACGAAAATCGGTGCAGTAGTTACTGAGATCGTCCGTCGGGTATTTTCTATTGTTGTGATTACAGCGTTTCAACGCCATTTGGGGGTAATGTAGACATTTGAAGGAAAATATTCATTACGGTTGTAGGACAAAACCACTACATTAGTTAAAATACATCGATTACTGCACCTTTCGTCCCTATTCGCTTCGTAATTGCTGATATAATTTTTTGCCAAGAAAAAAAAGTGGGCATTATAGACCCTCCCGTTTTCAACGACCGGAATTTGACTCTGCGCAGATGCAAAGCGAACCACTGGCTGTTCGTTGCAATTCATGACGAATTTTTCGAAATTCCACTTGACATTGTTTCCTAGTATGCACGCCCAGTCAGCCAGCCCACTTACTCCCGAGGTACTCCCAACGTGGCTCACTGTGCTCCCCGTTAACGGCCACGATGGGGAACATGTCGAACAGCACGCTGAGGTTGGTGGTGAACCGCTTAATCTCCTCGTGTGTGCCCGGCTCCTGACCGCCACCGCCGAACTGGGGGAGGGTCTAAAATGCCCACTTTTTTGCCCGATGGACGATCTCAGCAATTATGAAGTGGGTGTCGATGAAAGTTGCAGAAATATATGTTTTTCATTAATGTAGTGGTTTTAACCTACAACCGTAATGAATATTTTCCTTTAAATGCCTTTAAATCGCCCCCAAATGGCGTTGAAATTCCATATTTGCCCGATGGACAATCTACGAAAGTAACATACAGAATTGCGCCAAACACACACTGGTCGATGTCTTTTCACCGTATTAGATGAGTTGAGGCAGTTCAGAGAAAAGTTAACATATGAAATGTAGATATTCATCACATCACAATTAAGCTAGAGATGGGTTACATCGCAAGTCAATTAGAGGTGGTTGATGGATTTGTTGTGTTGACCCATCTCTACCCTGAACCCATCTCTAATTGAATTGTGATATGATGAATTTCTACATTTCATATGTTAACTTTTCTTTTAACTGCCTCAACTGATCTAATACGGTGAAAAGACATCGATCATTGTGTATTTGGCGCAATTATGTAAGTTACTTTCGTAGATCGTCCATCGGGCAAATCTGGAATTTCAATCCCCAATTTCGTGGCTTTCTACCCATTAATATTGGATGTAAATGACTCAACTGGCCCCAAATCGATGTCTAAGTTTATTTTAGAGCCATTTTCACGAAGATCGGTATAGTAGTTACTGAGATCGTCCATCGGACATTTTCTATTGTTTTGATTACAGCATTTCAACGCCATTTGGAGGCGATTTAAAGGCATTTCAAGGAAAATATTAATTACGGTTGTAAGTCAAAACAACTACATTAATTAAAAACATCTATTACTGCAACATTCATCAACATCCACTTCGTAATTGCTGAGATCGTCCATCGGGCAAAAAAGTGGGCATTTTAGACCCTCCCCGAACTGGTCGCTCGGGAGGCCAGGATTCCGAGACCGTGTCCGCTGTACTTGTATAATTGGCGTCACAAATAGCTTGGCAGCCAGGCTGGGCGTCCTGGTCCTTGAATATCCTGCATAGGTATAGGCGTGACGGGAAACAGTGTACCTATGCTGGATATTCAGGTGCCAGGACGCACAGCCTGGCTGCCAAGCTACTTGTGACGTCAATAGTACAACTCGACCAACTGCCGGTACATATTTTGTGGCGGTCACACGTCATCTGGAGGCCACGTTGACAACCACACGAGCGTTGCTCTTGTACCGAGACAACGTCACCCGCTTGCCGTCGATGCTCTAGCCACATGTTAACCGCTGTATTCGTCAATTTCAGGGCAAAGGTGACATCTCAGGTGGCTGCAAATGTGGAGTGAACGGCAAAAAGTGTCATCCGAAGTGTGTGTACTGTCACTAATAGCAGTGAAAAGGATCTACTGGCCACACGTTGAAGTCTACACAACCCTGCAGTCCGTGGTGAGCACCGATTATTGAGCTATTATATGTTGTGTCCAACTAATGGATGTCGGCCCGCTTGGATGCCTGCAAGCCTGTTACGCTTATTCGTGTAGGATAACGCTATCAAGCGTCAATGGATCTGTAATACACATTTTGTACCACATCTGTGACTTTCGTCAGAGATCGTTACCCTGAATTAAAATAGTTGATTCGCTCAGGCTGACTGAGCCCTTTTGTGATGTGCTGTAAAGCAAGCAATCGTTCATTGTATATAAAACTAACATGGATTGTGTGATGTATTAAGTTTTCGACGGTACACACGACACATGCGTAAAATAACACTAGTTAAGTGCTTCTTGTTGAACAAAGTGATCAAGGGACAACTAGCACTTCTTTTTGATAGCACGGCGTTTCTTCGGTGCACAGCGAGACTTTGAACGACGAGCTTTCTTTGCCTTCTTCGGTTTGCAACCTCCTGCAGATTTCTTGGGTTTTCTAGATTTGGAACGCGCCTTTCTTGCCTTCTTTTTTCCATGGTGTCCTGCAGACTTCTTGGACTTGGAACATGACCTCTTTGCCGCCTTTTTGGAGCCACGTCTTTTGCTCTTGGAGCGACCTCTGGATGAGGCCTTCTTCTTTCCGTCTCCCAGCGGATAAACCTTCACGTCGCTACCCTTACAATCAATAATAATTTTCTTCATCTTTAATGCACGAGAATTTGGTGAACAAACCATTCTGAAAATTGGTTTCGTTCAATCAAAAAAGGAACGATGCACTCACTTAGAGATTTGGTGTAAACTTGACGAGTTTCTCAAAATGTTTTTTCTCTCCTCGTGAATTTCAACAATACTTGTGCATGATAAATTACCTGAATTAACTAGAGTTCTCCTGGTGTGAGGAAATTTACTCGATTTAGAAATCGACTCGCAGAACGTTAAATGTTAGTTTGGCTTTGGTGTAGCGTTGACTGCCAGATAGGTTGTTAGTTCTAACGTGGGACGTGTCGGTAAAACATCGGCATGCTAAATTGTGATTTATGCATGGCTTTGAACTGAAATTGTGCGATCTCTTGATAATCCTACGCACCAGTCTTTGTGTCAGATAAATCACGAGCACGGTAACTTTTGACTGTATTTTCTAATCATCGAGGAAACGTTATCGTATATTATTGATAAGATCAATCATGTCTTGATAAAGCCGTAGAATGGACCATGGAACACTGATACTGATGTTACTATTTTCGTGAATGTGTATGGTAGGGCAGTGATAGTTCATTAAACAAAATGAATCAGAACGTACGTTGGGGTGACTACGGGATTAGGGTTCATGCCAAGGTTTTGCGTAGACCTTGAAGTCATCACACTATTGTGGATTTTGAAATCCATAGTAACAGAACTTCGCTGAAGATTTTGCATACCGCCAATACATACATCCGTGCTACCACGTCCTCGACCTTCATTAGCCAAATACCAGGCATCCCTCCCAGCAGAGGCTGAACGCGAGAGTGTAGCGACTTGAGTCCAAAGAACACGTACTTTATTAACTGAGCTAGGTTATGCGGATCAACTCATCGGAGGAGAGTGTAGTTTTTCTGAAACTTGCTACATCCGAGACTTCCTTGATGCGGGTTGCCACGCCGCCCGGCTGCCTGCCCCGGCGGACCGGCGGCAGCTGCCGACTGCTGAGCAGCAGCAGTGGCACAGCTGCGGCGTGGCAGTGCCACAGTCGCGGCGTGACGGTGCTACAGTCGCGGCGTGGCAGTGCTACAGTCGCGGCGTGGCAGTGCCACAGTCGCGGCGTGGCAGTGCTACAGTCGCGGCGTGGCAGTGCTACAGTCGCGGCGTGGCAGTGCTACAGTCGCGGCGTGGCAGTGCTACAGTCGCGGCGTGGCAGTGCTACAGTCGCGGCGTGGCGTGCTACAGTCTCGGCGTGGCAGTGCTACAGTCGCGGCGTGGCAGTGCTACAGTCTCGGTGTGGCAGTGCCACAGTCGCGGCGTGGCAGTGCCAAGTCGCGGCGTGGCGGTGCTACAGTCGCGGTGTGGCAGTGCTACAGTCGCGGCGTGGCAGTGCTACAGTCGCGGCGTGGCAGTGCTACAGTCGCGGCGTGGCAGTGCTACAGTCGCGGCGTGGCAGTGCCACAGTCGCGGCGTGGCAGTGCTACAGTCGCGGCGTGGCAGTGCCACAGTCGCGGCGTGGCAGTGCTACAGTCGCGACGTGGCACTGCCACAGTCGCGGCGTGAGGTGCTACAGTCGCGGCGTGGCAGTGCCACAGTCGCGGCGTGGCAGTGCTACAGTCGCGGCGTGGCAGTGCTACAGTCGCGGCGTGGCAGTGCTACAGTCGCGACGTGGCAGTGCTACAGCCGCGGTATGGGAGTGCTACAGTCGCGGCATAACAGTGCTACAGTCGCGGCGTGGCAGTGCTACAGTCGCGGTGTGGCAGTGCTACAGTCGCGGCGTGGCAGTGCCACAGTCGCGGCGTGACAATGCTACAGTCGCGGCGTGGCAGTGCTGCAGTCGCGGCGTGGCAGTGCTACAGTCGCGGCATAACAGTGCTACAGTCGCGGCGTGGCAGTGCTAAAGTCGCGGCGTGGCAGTGCTAAAATCGCGGCGTGGCAGCGCTACAGTCGCGACGTGGCGGTGCTACAGCCGCGGTATGGGAGTGCACGTGGGCATACAGTGCTACAGTCGCGGCGTGGCAGTGCCACAGTCGCGGCGTGACAATGCTACAGTCGCGGCGTGGCAGTGCTGCAGTCGCGGCGTGGCAGTGCTACAGTCGCGGCGTGGCAGTGCTACAGTCGCGGCATAACAGTGCTACAGTCTCGGCGTAGCAGTGCTACAGCTCGGAGGCACACCAGCCGTGCGTTGGCCCGTGGACATCCCTCGCGAGAAGTAATTTTGAGGCTAGCATCGAAAATGTGTTCTGGCATACTGTGAAGCTCGTTTTAATCAGGCAAGCAAACACGGTTCAAAACATGCAAATTCCATAGAAACTGGCAAACCACAGGCGCGAACCGATGCCAGCTCAGGTGGATCAAGACAAGTGGTGTTCTTCAGTTGTGTAGGGAACTACCACGACACTTCAAGGAGAGAGCTTCTTTGCATGGATGTGGCAACTGGGGGGAAGTTAATGAAAACCCGTGTCCCTGAAAGGCACAAGGTTTTCGCAGGCACGCTGCGGTAAAGGCATCCGAGACGGTTGCGCCGCTAATTAAAAAGACATTGCAACATTGTTTGTTTCTGTGGATGCATGCATGGTTAATGGCAGGTATTGCGGTTGGTATATTTTACGACTTCCGCTCAAGTGGAGTCCTTCCAAAATCACGGAATACTTGCTGGAAATGACGGCGAGAACAAGTCACGGAGAAAATCGGGTGACAAGTGCCGGCATCACCTGGCTACAAAATTACAGCTGACCCGCTTGGGCATATTATCATGTGAAAACAGGCGGAGCTAAGACAGGCAGAGACTGCCCGCCTTTATTATGACGTGAAGTATTATTACTTGTAGCGTTTCACTTGGTATCGCCCTGTGTGACCATCGCAATCGATGTGCCTGGAGCTCAAACAACTACGTCATTTGGTCTGGCTCATCCGAAAGAGGTCGCCACGCTTCTCCCTGGACTCTCACTCCGATGGAAGCAGCACACGCACGGTTTCGTAATCTTGTATTAGCCAGCTACCGCAGCTGTACACCCACACACACACATCCGCCACACATAAAGCCAATGTTGAAAGTGAACCGCCGCGCCGGTCGGAACGGCAACAACAAACCCGTCAAACATGTCACATCGGCCACAGTCCCGTCAGCCGGTCCTGACGCCACGCACCACGTGACCCCGCGGCTGCACTCGTGCCGCTGCTGGTGCTCGGCCAGGCGGCGTTCGCATCGCGCGCCGCCGGTCACGACGGAGCGAACACCACACACCCACCGGGTGGCCACCTGCGAGGTGTGTCTGCGATACAGGTGGGATATTCTGGATGTCTTGACAGCACGTGCCTACACGGCTAGCTACAACCTTACGTCAACGGCTTGCTTGGTGGTTTGTATTTGTGGTGGTGCCATTCGTTGGCGACTTTTGTAATAGAAAACCTGAAGTCCCAAGAAATCACCCCCTTTCACTGCAAGGAATGCGCCCGTGGGGTTCCACGCATTTCATGCGGACCATTAGATGGGTGCTTTTTACGTCCGACACTCTGAGATGCGCAGCATGTGAAGTCGAACCTTCAGGCTGCGTGGGTCTGACACAGCCGATGAGTGGACGGCGCCTCCCCCCGGGGGCGGCCCGGCTCCACGGGGGGGGGAAAAGGGGGCGGGGCCGAAGAAAAACCCCGGGAAGAGGGGCGGAACCAAGGTGGGTCCGGTTGGGTTGTTTAACAAACCCAAAAACCCCCCCCCACACTTAAAAAAAAAAAATGAACCCGGGGGGGGGCGCGCCCCGCAATCCAGCCCAATCTGAAGCACGCTATGGTGTCGTGACATTGTTCAAGTCACGATTTTTTCATCGCAAGAAGTTGGATCCAGTCCACATAAATAATTGAAGTTGGCAGTTACCGTACAATTGTAGTAAATTATGAAACATTTGATAAAGCGTTGAGCTGCCAAAATAAAGTCGGCCGGCCAGTCTTTTTATCGAACCCACACTTTTATTGTGTATACCTACCCACATATATATACACGGGAGAATAGGGGGGGGTTTTAAAGGCAAAAGTGAATAGAGCTGGCTGGCGCAGGGCACCTGGAAGGCAAATGTTGACGAAAGCATTGGGGCCTTTGCAACACCTTTAAGGTTGCCATTCCTCACATTCGCATTGAAGTATAAAAAAAAAAAAAGAAATAAAAAACCGAAGAAAATTATATAAAAAAAAAAAAAAAAATAAACCTCCCTACCCCCTCTTTTTTTTTTTTTTTTTTTAATAACACAAAACTTAAATAAAATAAAATAAAAAAAACCAAAACCCCGATTGGTCGCGGGCGAAGAGTAGCGACAGGTGAGATTCGAACCCACAATCTTTCGATTGCGAGACGAGCATCTTACCCCTAGACCACTCGTCCCCCAGCTTGCCATCGTCGACAATTCACTTGAATCAGTCGTGTCCTGCAACTATGGGGTGGAGTATACCTACACTTTTGGGGAGGGGCACGGGTGCTAACGTGCCTCGCTTCGAATAATTTCAGCTCTTAACCATGAGACTGTGTGGAATAGCCCCCAAAACAATGTTGGTTCTCTAATTGCATCCATGCTAATCACCAGTAATTTGTGTACCGTCCCGCCCCGTCCCGCAACTAGCGCGCAGTTTTCACGCAACTCTATCCAAGTGTTGCCAACTGCTGCCAGCGAATACGATGGACATCGTCGTTGGGCCGAATGTTCGCACATCGATCGCAAGCGTCTTCATCGGCCGAGAAATGAGCGGCTCGCCCGTCCCAAGCACGACTTAACACCGCACCGTCAGCGACGCTCCACTGCGGACGCAGATGTCGCGACCAACGGCGACACATACATATTCCCCACCATGGGCGAGGAACATGGGGTGGCCGTCGTGCGACCGGCCACCATAGGTGGCCGGTCGCAAGAGCGGTGGGTGCGGCAAACAATGACCGTGTCGCCTGGTAGACAAGATGAGGTAATTTGCCGCAGCGTTGATATTTCTGCCACAAATGTCCAATATGCAGCTGCAACAGACCTGCCGTGATACAGTTGACACCCATGGTAACCATTGCTTGGCAACGGCTCCAAAAGCGAACAATCGCTTGCACGTGGGTGCGCTGTGTGACCATGTGTGTGTCATCCAGTGGTGTTACACCATGGCACGCATCGACATGGCATGAAACACTCGGGAGCGACATGTAGTCGGTGTAGTGGTCATGACCATAGCGGTGGTCATGTCCGCAACGTAAATTTGGAGGCTAACCACTGGGCCCACGGGTAAGCATAGAAAACAGCCTCGTCAGCGCGAGCTCAGCTGTACCGGCGTGCTTTGTTTTTACGTAATGACACTTAAGTCTCATTGTGTTGCATATCAGAAGATTACATTAGCTCCAATATGTCCGGTTGACTGTTGTTTTTTTCTGTTTGCTTGTCATTGAGTGCCATTTCTTTAGCATCAGGTAAACTTGGGCCACGATAATTGTGTCAAAACGAAGCTGTCACAATTTGCCCAACCCGGAAATACGATCGCATTAGTGCCTATCGCATTAGTCGGGGGTGGTATTGGCTATGCGGGTAATAAGTAAGACCCACGGCCTCCGGGAAGACCCAACCATTTCGAGGCTTCCAGCGTTGAATTTGGGAGCTGAGGTCCGCGTGTGACGAACTACTATCTACTGACTTTAATTTACATGGCACAACACTTAGTTTGTGATAAGCTCATTGTACAGGTTCTTGCCAACTATACAGTATACCGATTTAACATACATTTACAGATGCGCACTATTTACACTGCACATGTATCGGTGTTGATTGTATGCAGACATCGATGAGACACTGCGCTATCACTGGAAATAGATCCTTTTTTTACAACGCGGTATGATAAAAGATTCATATAAGGATCTGCCCTTTGTAGTCTAGTAATACATAACCGTCGGCTAATACATGCGCCACACGTTTCACATCACATTGAACGTGATTGTTATGCCTTGGCTTTTTTGACAGCATGAAGATGCTTGCCGTTCCAGTCGTCTTTGATACTGGGCCTTCGCCACCGCATGCGATTCTGACAGGCGTCCGTTTGTGTTCATCGCCGAACTGAACAACGCACGCTATTTGGCAGGCCTGTGCGCCCATCACAGGGAACAGCGGGCGCGGTCCGGCCATCCTACGAGGTCAGGTCATCCTACGCAACGAGAAACGCGTTCACACGCAACACCACTCGGGTCGACCCAACATAACGCCGATCGGAAACCCGCGCCCAGCCGACTTGAACAAAGCCACCCCTGCCCTCCCCGACCCAGCCCAGCCCAGCCCAGCTCAACCTAGCCGAACAAGCGAACAAACGCAACACACGCCGCATCCACCCCGCAAGCACCCGCAAAAAGCGCCGCGCCGTTCACTAGATGGGCGTCGGCATGACCGTGAAGTCATGGATGGCCGCCTTCATCGTTTCGTAGATGGGCCGGTACTCGTCGGCGGCGCCACCGTCGCCGTACATGCCGTGCAGCCGGGAGAAGTACGAGTCGAACGGCGGCTGGCCGAGTCGCTCCGTCGAGCCGGGCGCCTTCACGTGCTCCAGCAGCGAGATCATGTTGGTGCGGAACGAGTCGTAGTAGTCGTTGAGCGCGCCGCCGCCCTGGCCGGCCGCGGCGTCGGCCACCTGTGGCGGAGAGCCGCGCCCGCTACAGTGGCGCCACGTGCCGGGCGACGGTCGGTGGGATGGGCGGGTCGAGTCACGGCAGCTGCGGCATTCGTCCGGGTCGCGTGCGCACTGGGTCGGACGGGGTCCCGCTGGGGTCCGCCGGCAGACTCCAGTAAAGTGTAGTGTTCTAACATAGGTGGGTTATCACCATTAAAATTGCCGCTGCAGGAGCAAAAGTTGGCTGCGAGTGAACTTGGATTGGATAACGTAAGCCTCTCAAGTGTCTATTTCGCTATTCCTTGGCTTGAAAATTATCGTCAGGTATTTTTTGGTGCGTAAACTTTGGAACTACGCAAACGTTTTAGTTGGATCGGCATTGTTACGCCCTTTTGTGCCGACTTCTTTGACATAGCAAGAAATCCAAATATAAATATCAACCGCATGTAGAAAATTCAGTTTTGAAATGCATATATATATCTCTTTGGCATGACGATACAGGGCGCGGTTTGGTACATTCGACCTTAACCAGCATATCGATAGACATGAGTATGCAGGCGCAGATTAGCCGTGATTGACGCGCGCGAAGTATTTATATAGGAGCAGAATCAGTAATCCGAAATTGGCTGCGATGACCCTGCCATTGGGCGCACCCTTCCTGCAAATGGTGGCAATGCTGCACGAAATTGCCTCTGGTGTTATTTGTGGGAGCGAAATGTGATCTCCTGCATCCGACATTGGCGATATGCAATCAATTCGTCCATGACAATTAAAGTTGACACAGGCGCCGGTTTCGTCGAAGTATCAGAATACGCATACACGCCTTGTAGAACACCAATTTCAACACCACTATTGCTATCATAGGTAAATCGAAATACCATATTTTGCAACTACATATCCATATCACAATGTTATAAAAGTGTATTATAAAGCGTGATATAAAACATGATATAAAGCATATCATGAGCATGATCGACGTCGGTCAAACGCCGCCAGGATCCGCCTCAGATCCACGTCTGGTTTTATATTGCATGATCAAATATAAGTTTATATGAACTAAGCCAATCACCGTGAACCGCGTCGGACTGAGTTGATATTGCTCCCACCCTAGGACATCCAACCGAGACAGTCATGGTTCACAAAGCATTCCGAAACCTCATATGGCGCATATGTTAATACTATGACTTTATGCACCTGAAGTAACCGAAAGGGCACTGCGAAGCTTGGCACATTTTTCCCTGGGCCCGTGCCTGATTTTCTGAGATTACCGTACAAAAATATATAAACCTGAACTAGCAAGACGCCTTGTGTAGCGAATCATGAGCGAGGCGAAGTAAATCGCATCTCTCCAGATTTATAGGTGCTTTGAAATGTTCCCCGATGCCTTTAGGTCGTTTTACGACAGTTCGTAACTCAATTCAAGGACTAATAAACAAGACACTGAAATAAAGTGTGCTGGGTAATGGCATAGTCCTTCCACTAAAGATTCAATAATAAATTCCATTTTGTACTGTTCATAGCATCGTATCGCAGAGAAATCGGACGTAAAACACCACTGGCCACGTTCATTTTCATCCCTGTACGTAGGTACCGTGCTGGCAAAAAAACTTCACCTGCAAGTAGGGCTGGAGATCTCCTACGAAGTCGGGGGGGCGTCCAAGTCATTATTTTCAAGACATTTTCAGATTGAATAGGGCGAATGACAAATTAACGTTAGCAGTGTACCAAACTAAAGGGGCCCGACCCCCCCCCGACCCACCCTGGATCTCCAGCCATGCCTGTAAGTGATGACGTTGATACCAGACTTGGTCACAATAGGACCAGATCTGGTCATATTATGACTTTTAAAAAAAGAAGAAAATATGCTAAATCATATGGAAAAATTCACCAAGTTTCATCTTTGCAGCTCAAACTGTTTGTACATGGAGATATAGAAATACAAGGGTGGTCCATGCTCTGCGGGGATTAGAGTTAAACAAGTAGTAGCTGTACACCTGAAAGCTTGATTCCTCGGCAAACACTGCCTGGTGTGCGCAAATAACCCCACCCTTGAATGGTGCGATTGTGCGTGTGGACACCACACTGCAGCCAGCCCCGGTGGTCCTGCTCACATGCTCACCCGGGTGTCCTTGAGCTGCGCGGCCACGGGGACAGCAGCGACATCTGTGGTCGACGCGGACACCTTAGCTTGTCCGGTCGCCGAGCGGGCGGCGGCGGCGGCGGCGCCATCGTCTGTGGCCACTGCAACGACACCACTGGTGTGACGATGCCGCGCGATTTGGCGTTACCTCATGCGGAGTGAACGAACAACTGGGCTAGGTGTCAGGCAAACGGTGACAATGCGGCTAGCCCCCCCCCCGCCCCTCCACACACACATCCCTGCATATGCAGCATACTTTATTGTTAACGTTCGAGCTGCCGACTGGAATATCGCTAGGTATCGAACATTTTCTTCTACTTTACCTCTTTTGTATTCCCTTCGGCTGCGCCCATGAAAGCACTGCCTGTGGTGCTGGTAGGCTAATGAAACGTTCGCGTAACTCGGGCGACATCACTTGCGGAGCACCACACATCGACGTGATCAGCTCACCTCCATGGATGAATGCTCAGCGATGTTGAAGGGAAGGCAGGGATTAGCCGGCGGCTCGATGGGATAGCTAATCTAAAATCCAACTCCTGTGCGTCTTGCGAATGTATCGTCATACCTCTCGCAAATGGAACATGTCTTACACAATTGTTTCCCAGTAAGGGACACTTTTGCCATGATATGGCATCAATTCTTCTGTGGAAAATTGGCACCCAGGGCGCATCTAAATAACATCACCTTATATCTCCCAGATGACATACCCGATAGTGAAACTGAGAGGAGAGTGAGAGTAAGATGGCCAAAGTAGGAGTTAGAGCGATGGATAGAGTGACAGAAACCAAGGCGAAGAGAGAGACAGAAAGATAGAGATACAGACAGAGACAGAGATACAGACAGAGAGAGAGATAGAGATACAGACAGAGACAGAGAGACAGACAGGGACAGAAAGATAGAGATACAGACAGAGACAGAAAGATAGAGATACAGACAGAGACAGAAAGATAGAGATACAGACAGAGACAGAGAGACAGACAGAGACAGAGAGACAGAGACAGAGAGACAGACAGAGACAGAGAGACAGACAGAGACAGAGAGACAGAGACAGAGAGACATACAGAGACAGAGACAGACAGACAGAGCGACAGACAGAGCGACAGACAGAGACAGACAGACAGAGACAGAGACAGAGACAGACGAGACAGACACAGAGACAGACAGAGACAGAGACAGACAGAGACATACAGAGACAGACACAGACAGACAGACAGAGACAGACATACAGGGCAACACAGACAGACAGAGACAGACACAGACAGAGACAGACACAGACAGACACAGACCGAGACAGACACAGACATAGACAGACAGAGAGACAGACAGAGACAGAGATAGACAGAGACAAGACAGAGACAAGACAGAGACAGACAGAGAGACAGAGACAGACAGACAGACAGAGAGACAGAGAGACAGAGATACAGAGATACAGACAGACAGAGAGCCACTGACCAACAGACGTGCGGCGACCGGACGCCTCTGACGCAGACTTCTTTGGCTCGACGATGGCGGCCGGGTACGAGCCCGCCATGTACGGCGATCCAAAACCGGCGCCGCCCATGTACGTGCCCATGGATATGGAGTTGATCATGCCCAGACTGGAGTAGGAGCGGTCCGTGGAGCCCGCCGCGTCCATCGACCGCTTGTTCCGGTTTGCCACCGGGCACCCAGAAGCACTGTCGACGCGGAGAGTGAAGGGCGAGTTCAGTGTTGCCCATTCAGCAGGACAGTGACAGGCGTTGTTCTCCGGGCGATACGAGGAGTCACATAATGGAGACCTCACCGCGGCTTTCATGCCAGATACCGAGCTTTCTTGCCATTTCTGCGTTGCTCAGAGAATACCAATGGGCGCGTCACCAGGTCGCAATGGGTGCTCTTTGTATGGCGGGGTTCCAAGGCTTATTGCGCATTGTTTGTCATTTCCTCTACACATCGCGCAGAAAATGGAGCACAGGGTACAGGTACAGGCACAGGTGCACTGTGCAGGCAAGTACAGAATACAGAGCAGATGCTATGGAAAGTGAACGCCTATGAGCTGCATGTATATATGTATGTATGTATGAGGCGAGCTATATATGACAGTATGAACTGTGGACATTGTGCTACACGATCATGGTGATGCTTCTGGCACGTTCTGCATCCCTGTATAGCAATGGGCTCGGACTGAGTGGGTTAACTGGTCATAAATTAGGAGTTGGTTTCATGTTACCGTGAACGGGCATTTCGCAGGGGGAGGAATCTAGAGTGCTAGACCCATCCGCTCGCATGAAGCGAGCTGAACATACTTGAACCCAGAATGCATTGTGGACTTTACTGTCTTGTGGTGGGTCTCCACCAGTACATGGTAGCCTTTTTAATGTATCATCACAACACACGCTCGACTTGAGCGTTGCCACACGAGTGAGATTGGCATGTTGTTGTTGTTGTTGTTAATGATATTGTCAAGTTCTTGTGAGTGCAACACTGATGATAAATATACTTGGCTGGTGTACGTGCACCCACACGTCTGATGCTGAGGCTCGCAGATTACTGTAGGCTGTGCATAAACAGGCGCACGTAGATATATGGCAGAACACACTAGCGTATAAGTCCTCGACACACTAAGTATTGCCTATATGTTAACTATTTTCTCGATTTGCTCAAGATACAATTGTCAGTCTGTATCAAGGCACTCAACTGTCCAGAAATTTCGCTTCTGCCAGAGTTTGCTCTGAAGCGTAACAATGGTTACAAACGCGCAGCACACGGGCAGGGCTGGCAAACACCGCCCACCGCCCACCGCCCACCGACCTGCGATGGCTGAGGAACTTGCCGGTCACGTGACCCGAGCCGTCGCAGCCGGGCACCGGACAGCGCAGCGGCTCGCTGTCCTGTCCGTCGCGCCGGCCCTTGGGCTTGTTCGCCCGCGGACAGCCGGACAGACTGTGGGAGACACGGGCGGGCCGTGAGCCGAGCGGGAACGACGACCTGCCACCGAGCATACACTGAGGGGGGAGACACGGGCGGGCCGTGAGCCGAGCGGGAACGACGACCTGCCACCGAGCATACACTGAGGGGGGGATACACGGGCGGGCCGTGAGCCGAGCGGGAACGACGACCTGTCACCGAGCATACACTGAGGGGGGGAGACACGGGCGGGCCGTGAGCCGAGCGGGAACGACGACCTGCCACCGAGCATACACTGAGGGGCGGGGGGGAGAGAGACGAACAGGCCGTGAGCCAAGCGGGGGAGACACAGGCAGGCCGTGAGCCGAGCGGGAACGACCACCTGCCACCGAGCATACACTGAGGGGGAGACACGGGCGGGCCGTGAGCCGAGCGGGAACGACGACCTGCCACCGAGCATACACTGAGGGGGGAGAGACGGACAGGCCGTGAGCCAAGCGGGGAGACACAGGCGGGCCGTGAGCCGAGCGGGAACGACCACCTGCCACCGAGCATACACTGAGGGGGGAGACACGGGCGGGCCGTGAGTCGAGCGGGAACGACGACCTGCCACCGAGCACACCCTGGGGGGGGAGACACGGGCGGGCCGTGAGCCGAGCGGGAACGACGACCTGCCACCGAGCATACACTGAGGGGTGGGGGAGAGACGGACAGGCCGTGAGCCGAGCGGGAACGACCACCTGCCACCGAGCATACACTGAGGGGGGGAGACACGGGCGGGCCGTGAGCCGAGCGGGAACGACGACCTGCCACCGAGCATACACTGAGGGGGGGAGAGAGACGGACAGGCCGTGAGCCAAGCGGGGAGACACGGGCGGGCCGTGAGCCGAGCGGGAACGACGACCTGCCACCGAGCATACACTGAGGGGGGGAGACACGGGCGGGCCGTGAGCCGAGCGGGAACGACGACCTGCCACCGAGCATACACTGAGGGGGGAGACACGGGCGGGCCGTGAGCCGAGCGGGAACGACGACCTGCCACCGAGCATACACTGAGGGGGAGACACGGGCGGGCCGTGAGCCGAGCGGGAACGACGACCTGCCACCGAGCATACACTGAGGGGGGGGAGAGACGGACAGGCCGTGAGCCAAGCGGGGTAGACACAGGCGGGCCGTGAGCCGAGCGGGAACGACCACCTGCCACCGAGCATACACTGAGGGGGGAGACACGGGCGGGCCGTGAGCCGAGCGGGAACGACGACCTGCCACCGAGCATACACTGAGGGGGAGGAGACGGACAGGCCGTGAGCCAATCGGGGAGACACAGGCGGGCCGTGAGCCGAGCGGGAACGACCACCTGCCACCGGAGGGAGACACGGGCGGGCCGTGAGCCGAGCGGGAACGACGACCTGCCACCGAGCATACACTGAGGGGGGAGACACGGGCGGGCCGTGAGCCGAGCGGGAACGACGACCTGCCACCGAGCATACACTGAGGGGGTGGCGGGCCGTGAGCCGAGCGGGAACGACGACCTGCAGCCGAGCACACCCTGAGGGGCGGGGGGGTTGGGGAGGGCGAAGCGAGGCGGGATCAGCACCACTTCCCAACGGCTGTGGCGAGGGCTTGGACGGATCAGGCCGACACACTGCAGGGCGGCCCGCGTGCAGTGCGAGAGCCGATCAGTGGCTGCCTGTCGGAGCAGTGAGGTGCCGACCAGTGACTCAGTGGCGTCAGACCAGTGGCTCAGTGGCATCCGACCAGTGACTCAGTGGCGTCAGACCAGTGGCTCAGTGGCATCAGACCAGTGGCTGCCTGTCGGAGCAGTGCGGTGCCGACCGACTGCCAGCCCCAAGGTTCGGCGCCACACAGAACGGGTGCGGGGTGCGGGGTGCGGGGTGAGGTCAGTCGGCGGCACAGTCACACGGCGATGTGTGAACACCCAGGTGTCATCGCGTGGTGACCCCCCGGGTGTCTCACAGCCGGCGACACGGACACAAACACAGAACACAGCCAACACCACACAGCAGCTTCGTCCCCAGCGACACCCTGCACATTGGTCAACATCCGGATGGCACAACTTCACGACGGCCGTGGATCTGTCCAGCTGGATCAATAACGTCCCCGTACCCAATGTCTTATCGCGACCCCAGCTCAGTCACGGCACGGGCCCGCTTCTGATCTTCCCGGAGAGCTTCACGTGCCCTCGTCCACCTCACCTTGTGCAAACTCAGCTAACATTCGGCCATCACTCGGCTGACCTGTGATGCATGAAACTCCAGCCAGACTTGACCTACCTTCGGTATATTCGGAATATCGGCAAAGCCACTGCAACCTGATTCGACTGACCCATGGTGTTGGAACACCAGCACTGCAGCTTGACCTCAGCCCGACCTAAGTCGCTTGCGGTACGTCGCAGCTGCCAGTGACACGACCTGACCTGACCTGATTGACCTTCAGCGGCTGGCATGACCTGACTTGGCCCGGCTGACCTGTGGCGGGTGGTGTGACCTGACCTGACTCGACTGACGTACGATGGGTCGTGTGATCTGATCGGACTCGATCGGCGCCGGTGGGAAGTGTGATCTGACCTGACCAGATTGACCTTCAGCAGCTGGTGTGACCTGACCTGACCCGATTGGCCTGCAGTCGGTGATGTAACCCGATTCAACTGACTTGTAGTGGATGACTGTGCCCTGACTTAACTGACCCGTGGTGCGTGACGTGACCTGACCTGACCTGACCCGACTGACCTGCGGTGGGTGGCGTAGTTGCCGGTGGCGTGGCCCATGCCGTCACAGCCGGGTGTGGGGCAGGAGATCAGCTCGCGGCCGTCCCTGCCGCGAGGGCGCGTATACGTGAACGGGGTGGACCTGCCGAGAGACGTCGCGTCCAGTCGCTTCGCCTGATCCGCAGCGCTCAACGACACGACACGACACGACACGACACGACATGACATGACACGACACGGCACGGAGGGTAGCAGCCATCTCGCGGTATCTCCGGTGGTCAGCAACGCCACGTACTTCGATAAGACACGACACGACATGATATGACAATATGACACGACACGACACGACACGACACGGAGGGTAGCAGCCATCTCGCGGTATCTCCGGTGTCAGCAACGCCACGTACTTCGATAAGACACGACACGACATGATATGACAATATGACACGACACGACACGACACGACACGGAGGGTAGCAGCCATCTCGGCGTATCCCCGGTGGTCAGCAACGCCACGTAATTCCATAAGACACGACACGACACGACACGATATGGCACATGACACAATACGACACGGAACGGTACACGAGGCGACACACGACACGACTGGGAGGGTAGCAGTGACCTCGGCGTATCCCCGGTGGCCAGCAACGCTACACAATTCGACAAGACACGACACGACACGATATAACACTGCACAGAACACAATACGACACGGTACGGTACACGATTCGACACACGGCACGACACGATTCGACGCACAACACGACGTGACACGAGACTGCACAAAGTGATACGAAACGCATGGAAACGGCGATGTGAGCACGTTTCGGGCGGTCAGAAATGCTGTGCGGCGCAACAAGGCACGACACAGCAGTATGCAATGCGGTAGGATACAAAAAACGATGGTCAAGATACGCAGGATACGGGACGTCACGACGCAATAAGACACGACATGAGCCGGCACGATAGAACACGACACAACATAAGACGGCACTACGGAACACGACACGGCAAGATATCTCACGATACGACACAACGTCATGTGACACTATATGATAATAATATACGGTCCGATACGAAACAATGCGATACAACACGACATAGCACAGTGTGGCGCTGCCCTTGCCAACGTATTCAGGTGGAGTATTATTATCGTTGATGGTAGTGTTCACTAGCCGTATATAGTGCTGCATTGCCGTATTGATTCTGAACTTGTGCAAACCAATGCAGGAACACCGATTATCCTCAATATATTGAACGCACAATTATGAAGATCCGCACTTCAGTGAGCACAAAAAGGTCAGACATAGCCAGCCGCTCCCGAACGACCAGACGTTCGCTAGCATTGCCTTACAGAACAGAGTTGTGCGCTTAATGAAGCGTGGTGCGTGGGTGGTGACGTCCCCAATTTGAAACTGCAGCTTCATGACATATCCCTATCTGAGAGATCCACATGCCATCAATGCACCGACGCGGCTGTCCTGTCACTGCGCCCCCGGCTTAGCGGGGGGGGGGGGGTCAGTTCCGGCTGACACTCTCAGGAGGGGGTTAAACGCCAGCGCGCGAAGTGACTCGAGCTATGTCTTGCTAGGACGGGGGAGACCAACACATGATGGAAGAGACCAATGCGTTCTTCCAACCGACCTGGTAGGACGGCAGATGAGCAAATAAAATATCGCCCATGCTGAAAGACAGCTCAACCACCCGCCAGATGCTGGAATACTGGAGTTGTGTGATTAAGGGCGCGTCGACTGCGTTGGTCATTGATGCTGGAATACAGAGACGCTGCATGCGTCAGGAACGAAACCACAGACTATTGATCGTCATAGGTGCCAGCATAAGATGTTTCCGGTACCGGATATCAGTCACCTCACAACTATCAGGTACCATAAATGCTCGTTCTGGGGTGATTTACGGCACCGATCCTAGCCATCAGAGCGTGTCAGTGGTTACCAAGGCGACATGTAAGCCAAGCGACCTAAGCATCTACGATTGTTTACGTGTTTGTGGAAGCGGTCACAAAGCGTCTGTGGCTTAAATGATATCTCAGCGTGCACTAGTAACCCATATAACGGAAGCCTGTTGGTACTAGCACCAGGCTTCGATAGATTGAACCTGGTACTCTGTCTGCTCAGTGACACTTGCAATAATACCATAGGAAAACCGGTTAGTGGAGTAATCCACCCTGTGAGAAGGTCGAGGATTTTGCCGCGTTCGAGGGCTGCCAGGAGGGCCAGGGGGCGGCGCGGGCTCATGTCTGTCACCACGGCAACACTCACAGGTCTCGCTGGAGTCCGTCGCCCGCGGCGAGCGGCTTGCCGGCCGACACCGAGTAGGGCACCGAGTAGGGCGCCGAGTAGCCCGAGTACGGAGCCGTCGGCGCGTAGCCGGCCGAGTAGGCGGCGCTGTAGTCGGTCGCACCGTAGCCGAAGCTCTGGTACGCGGCGCCGTTGTAGGTGGCGCTAGCGTCGTACGTCGGCCGGTGGTAGGTGAGGGAAGTCGAGTACGTGGCTGCAAACGACGACCAAGCTATCAGCTGGCTTACAGGTGAGCGGCAGACGCAGATGAACACGCACTATGATGTTCACGGGTAGCATGACAAGCTTGACCTGCGCCTTGTTTGCGGGTCCACCACTTCGATTCTTCCGGAATAGTCGACGAACGAAACTGCGCGACAGACTGAACTTAGCTTACCCTTTTCTTCATCACTTCCCAAAAATTTTGCCCCCGGGCCATGTCAGGCCAATGACCTAGATTAAATGAAGCGAGAATACACCTAAAAATATTCGACCACTCATGACTTTCTCACAGTTCGACAGAAATGTCAGATAATTGCAAATTCAATTGTATCGCATAGTGCCAACGGTTTCGTTTCTATGCACAGGCTCGATAAGGTCGAGACCATGGTCTCGATGTGGGGTGAACTGCAAGATATTTTCACCGCTTTATCATATGTTTCGAAATTAAATGTATCTATGGGTGCATCTCATGATTGAAGGTAACATAACTCTGCGCAGCGAACCACGACCCGAGATCAGCGCACGTCTCAATCAGTCGGAGCATGGTAACGAACTTGAACTTAGTGCAAAGCGTACCTAAACGTGACTCACTAGCGAACACATTTTGTTTCAGGTCACACAAGGTTACTTTAGGTAACGCAATCACCCATATCAGTGATCTCACCCTTCCTCTTCCGCCAAACTCAGAGCTCCATGACATTTCGCATTACATTGGTTTTGTCATTGAGATATGTCAAGGAAGCCAAGACTAAAATGGGCGATGCCAGGCCAATGATCTAGATTTGGTGAAGCTAAAATGGAAATTAATCGCTAAAATGGAACGTCGCTAACATTCCACGCGGGGCAGCGTGGTCACCAACGATATCCCATCAGCATATTTGCAATATGTATCAATTTTACTGGTATTTAACTACCAAAGTTAGTTATTAGTTAGTTATTAGGGCTTTAGGGCGCATCGACTACATCGGTCATGTAGCGCCCATTTATTTAACTACCAAAATATCGACCCTAAATCCAAAGCTGTATTACTTTCTTCAAGTCTTGTCTAGACATACCCAGGCGAGCCTGGTTTTTCTGATGCTTATTGCATGCGAGATACCGGGGGTAATATTTGTTTTCCTAATGTCGACCCCTGTTTCGTATGCAGCAACCTATCCTATTTGGCTGCACGCACTATTACATGCTCGATTGATATTGGGCTTTCCTATGGCCAGCTATTCAAAAGTTAGGATAGCCAACTTAGGAATGCCTCGGGATCCCAATACATATGTCATTTTTTCTGCATGCCTCCAGTTCACTACAATTGGTTGCATCTTTTTTGTCTTTCTGTTTACAGATAGGCCACCACCAGTTATTAGTAGAAGTAGCCCCATGAGCACCTCAGCTAGGTAGCAAGCTAGTGACACCAAGGAACTCCTGGGGCCACAGTGAAATGTGTTATGGGGGGAGGGAGAAGTTGGGTCATAGATCCTTCCCTCTTCTCTCCACGGCGAAGCTGGCCTTGCTTCTCGGCACAGCACGTGTTAAGCTATGATTGCGCCGTCATGTGGACAATTCTGGCACCACCCGCATTCCGCCCTATGAAAACATACCCGCTACAACTAAGGCGATATGAACTCATGACCTGACACGCACGAAGAGACGCGGATCCAGGCGCTTCAGTACGGGGATAGCAGCACGAAAGTGCTTGATCACCGCCCTGCGCGATTGTTGACACGACTGCTTCAAATAATAGGTGAACGTAGCGACCCTTCGACCCCTGCACCCGCGCCTGACGTATTCGGGCATACAGCTCCAGTGAGCAGCCGTCTGATGACCATGAGTCGGGTGAGCAGAGTACCGCGCTCGCGGCCGACTCACGGGTGAGCGTACCGCGGTACATGACCGTCTGCGAGTCCGCGTACTCCATCGTCTCCTGGTAGGTCGGCTGGGCAGCGGCGGCGGCAGCGGCGGCGGCGGCGGCGGCGGCGGCAGCGGCCGCTGCACTGGCCTGCTCCTGAGACGACTGGGGCGCAACCGACACAACCAGCTGACTGGACGTAGTCGGCTGCTGCTGCTGCTGCTGCTGCTGCTGCTGCTGCTGCTGCTGCTGTTGTTGCTGCTGCTGTTGTTGCTGCTGCTGTTGTTGCTGCTGCTGCTGCTGCTGCTGCTGCTGCTGCTGCTGCTGTTGTTGTTGTTGTTGTTGCTGCTGTTGCTGTTCTTGCTGTTGTTGCTGCTGATGCTGTTGTTGCTGCTGCTGTGAAGTAGCAGCAGTGTAGTCGTCTCTGGAGTACATAACCTGCGGAGACAGAGATACGAGCGTGTGAGCTGTTGGAGTCTGACGTAGCGAAAGTCACTGCGCCTTCCAGCGGTGACGAGCTGGGGTGCAGGTCGAGGGAGTCTTACGCGGACACAAACGTCGGTCCAGTTTGGTAGCGGGGCCCTTTCCGGTTCTTCAGTGAGGTGTGAAACTCGCTTCCAGCTAATAATTTCGTGAACCAAATTTCAAAGATTCGTTAGCCAAATTCCGACACAACCCATGTGGAGGAGAGGATGGGGGGTGGGGAGTGGGAGCTGGATCATGGACGAATCCATGTCGTTTCGAGCAACGTTTCTTTGGACGACTACAACCACTAGTCCGGCGCGGACACTGCCTGATGCGAAGTCATAGCGAAAAAAAGGAGAAAGAAGCTGGCAATATCGCAGCAAATCAGCGTCGCGTCAATATCAACCTGACTGCCGACTCTCCCTCGCCCACTGACCTGACTGCTGACTCTCCCCTGGCCACTGACCTGACTGCTGATTCTCCCTCGGCCAATGACCTGCCTGTGCTGACCCACCCTCGGCCACTGACCTGGCTGTGCTGACCCACCCTCGGCCACTGACCTGCCTGTGCTGACCCACCCTCGGCCACTGACCTGGCTGTGCTGACCTACCCTCGGCCACTGACCTGGCTGTGCTGACCTACCCTCGGCCACTGACCTGGCTGCGCTGACTCTCCCTCAGCTCTGAACTGCCTGTGCTGACCCACCCTCGGCCAGTGACCTGGCTGCGCTGACCTACCCTCGGCCACTGACCTGACTGCTGATTCTCCCTCGGCCACTGACCTGCCTGTGCTGACCCACCCTTGGCCACTGACCTGCCTGTGCTGACCCACCCTCGGCCACTGACCTGAATGCGCTGACCCACCCTCGGTCACTGACATGGCTGTGCTGACCCACCCTCGGCCACTGACCTGATTGTTGACTCTCCCGCGGCCACTGACCTGGCTGTGCTGACCCACCCTCGGCCACTGACCTGCCTGTGCTGACCCACCCTCGGCCACTGACCTGGCTGTGCTGACCCACCCTCGGCCACTGACCTGGCTGTGCTGACCCACCCTCGGCCACTGACCTGCCTGTGCTGACCCACCCTCGGCCACTGACCTGACTGTGCTGACCCACCCTCGGCCACTGACCTGGCTGTGCTGACCTACCCTCGGCCACTGACATGCCTGTGCTGACCCACCCTTGGCCACTGACCTGCCTGTGCTGACCCACCCTCGGCCACTGACCTGGCTGTGCGTCACACAGTCGATGGCTCGGCCGAGAGAGAAGTCGACCGGCGAGTTGTTAGAGAAGTCCACCGGCTCCGTCTGCTCGCTGAACGGCGAGCGAGACTCGACCCGCGGCGGCGGGCTGTAGGCCGGGCTGCTGGGCCTGAGAGTGGTGGGACTACGGTCACGGCTTCAGTCACGGCTACAATCACGGCTACATTCACAGCTCAAGCCTGGGCCTGAGAGCGGTGGGACCATGGTCACGGCCACGGTCACGGCTACATTCACAGATCAAGTCTAATCACGGCTACAATCACGGCTACAGTCACAGCTCAAGCCTGGGCCTGAGAGCGGTGAGACCATGGTCACGGCCACGGCCACGGCTTCAGTCACGGCTACAATCACGGCCACAGTCACAGCTTAAGCCTAGTTACGACTACCGGCACGGCTACAGCCGCTGTTACAGTAACGGGTACAGTCAGGGATAGCCACGGCTACAGTCACGGGTCACGGTCACAGTCCCAGCTAGTATGTCTGTCCTCGTCACTCCTAGTCACTGATAACCTTCGGCTAGCCACGTCACAGCCACAGATGCTGTCAGTCATGCTCACAATTGGCAGCGGATCTATTGAAAGCTGGTCATTTGATACGTTCAAGGCCGTCTGCACAGTCACCACGTCAGTCACGATAATGGTCGTAGTCACGATCGTAGCAAGAACAACAGTCACGGCTATAGTCCGGTCTAAAGTCCAGTCACTGCGACGGGTGCAGTTCCGATTACACTAGCTGTCGCTGTCACCGGTGAAGTCCTTGCTCTTGTCCAGCCGCCAGACAGATCCAGCATTATTTCTCCACCCAGGAGCATCTGAATTTGTATGCTTTCTATCGGTAGGCCAGTCCAGGTTGTGGTTCTGCTCACCCGAGGGTCAGCTGCGGCCGTGGCATGGTCAGGTCCAGGGTCTGGTTCTGCTCACCCGAGGGTCAGCTGCGGCCGTGGCATGGTCAGGTCCAGGGTCTGGTTCTGCTCACCCGAGGGTCAGCTGCGGCCGCGGCATGACCAGGTCCAGGGTGTGGTTCTGCTCACCCGAGGGTCAGCTGCGGCCGTGGCATGGTCAGGTCCAGGGTCTGGTTCTGCTCATCCGAGGGTCAGCTGCGGCCGCGGCATGACCAGGTCCAGGGTCCGGTTCTGCTCACCCGAGGGTCAGCTGCGGCGGCGGCATGACCAGGTCCAGGGTCTGGTTCTGCTCACCCGAGGGTCAGCTGCGGCCGCGGCATGGTCAGGTCGAGGGTCTGGTTCTGCGGGCTGGCGTTGCGTGGACTGGTGCTGCCGTGAGGCGAAACGTTCATCCGCGGACTGGCAGCCGTCTGCAATACAAGCACAGCGATCCTGGTCAGCTGGTCACGATGACGTCAGTGGTAGGCGCAGGACGCCGTCACCAGGCGCCGCGGCAGCTTAGTCGGTAGGGTGTTGGATTCTTGATCGCAAGGTCGTGGGTTCGAATCCCGCAACCGGCAGAATTACCGAGTCCACCCGCAACCAATTGGCGTGAGAGGTTGGCGACGCTGTATGACCTAGCGGTTGAATGCGTCGTGAAAGAGCTCAAGGACGCTACCACCACACTGTGGTGACTCTACACAGTGGTGATAGCGTGCAGGCGCAGAACTAAAACGTCTAGAACATGGCATATGTGACATCTGGGGTCACAAGAGCATAATACGGGTGCTACCTTTATACAATACGTCTATCACTAAGGTTTCTTCCAAGTGCCATGATGAGCTTACCATATAAATATAAGCACGTGGAACAAGGCTGGCGATCTCTCACCAAGTCAGGCTGTCCAGATCCTCATTTTAGACATATTTTCCGGTTTAATGTGGAAATTAAATATTAATAGTAGCAAGGCATCAAATCAGAGGCCCGGACCGACCTACCACCATAGGTGTAGGTTTCTGATAAAAATATTGGGAGGGCACAAAACATGAAGGCATGAAGGCAATACGTTAAGGTATACAGGATTTTCCTTAGAGTGGACCGACCCAAAAAATGTGGCGAAGTAGAGAAAACCTGCACGAATCGCGCCGAAAATTTAGGGTTTGCGGGGTGAAAGTCTAAAAATTTCTCGTTTCACATAGTGTATTTTTGGGTACTAAGGAGGAGGCTCGCCCCTTGGCTGTGCCTCCGTTGAGGGGGCATAGCCAACATCGTAGAAGGGTGAGGGGGCAAACACCCTTCCAAAAGCACCAAAGCACCACTGTCCATCAGGAATCTCCAGCCCTGATGTGGAAGGATGGTGACCTGCATGCTTTTGCTGTTGCCAAAGCAGCACAAATAATTTAGGTAACTCAACATTACGCCTATGGTATTTGATGGCAAAAATTATCTTGAAACTGACTGCAAGCGCGAACAATTCATTTCGAACCCATCCACTTCGAAAATATGACAGGTGTCAGGTGTGAGGTGTGACGCCACATGTGGCATGCGTCAGGTGTGACGACATGTGACAGGCGTCAGGTGTGACGATGCATGAGACAGGTGTCAGGTGTGACGACACATGTGACAGGCGTCAGGTGTGACGTCACAATTGACAGGCGTCAGGTGTGGCGACATATATGACGGGCGTCAGGTGTGACGCCACATGTGACAGGCGTCAGGTGTGACGACACATGATACAGGCGCCAGGTGTGACGACACATGTGACAGGCGTCAGGTGTGACCATGCATGAGACAGGCGTCAGGTGTGACCATGCATGAGACAGGCGTCAGGTGTGCCGATGCACAAACCAGGCGTGAGGCACCGCATCAGCAAGCCGCCAGCGCCCACCCACCTGGATCGGCTCGTAGGCCGCTGGCGGCATCAGCGTCGCATCGGGAATGTAGCGCTGCTGGGCGTAGCCGTCGTACGTGCCGTAGCCGTTCATGGCGTACAGTGACGTCATCGACGACATGACCGACACCTGCTGCAGCACCGGCGCGGCGGCCAGCGGCGACGGGTGACGCACCGACGACGTCATCAGGCCGGGCGTCATCAGCGTGCCGGTGGACGTGGTGTAGGTGTAGACGGCGCTGGCGGCCGGCTGCTCCTGTGACGTCAGAGTGACGTGGGCGCCGGCCGCCGAGGGCGGCGGCTGCGGCCGCGCCCGCTGCGGCGCCGGAAACGGGTGTGAGGAGGTGGCGCCCGCCGTCGTGCAGGATGCAGCGGAGAAGGGCAAGGCGGCCACCGCAGGCGACACCTCCACACTGTCGGCCAGGGAGCTGTGGGAGGGAGACACAGTGTCAGGCGACACCTCCACACTTTCGGCCAGGGAGCTGTGGGAGGGAGACACAGTGTCAGGCGACACCTCCACACTGTCGGCCAGGGAGCTGTGGGAGGGAGACACAGTGTCAGGCGACACCTCCACACTGTCGGCCAGGGAGCTGTGGGAGGGAGACACAGTGTTAGGTGACACATCCACATAGTCGGACAGGGACACAGTGTCAGGGACACCTCCACACTGTCGGCCATGGAGCTGTGGGAGGGAGACACAGTGTTAGGTGACACATCCACATAGTCGGACAGGGACACAGTGTCAGGCGACACCTCCACACTGTCGGCCAGGGAGCTGTGGGAGGGAGACACAGTGTTAGGTGACACATCCACATAGTCGGACAGGGACACAGTGTCAGGCGACACCTCCACACTGTCGGCCAGGGAGCTGTGGGAGGGAGACAGTGTTAGGTGACACATCCACATAGTCGGACAGGGACACAGTGTCAGGCGACATCTCCACACTGTCGGCCAGGGAGCTGTGGGAGGGAGACACAGTGTTAGCTGACACATCCACATAGTCGGATAGGGACACAGTGTCAGGCGACACCTCCACACTGTCGGCCAGGGAGCTGTGGGAGGGAGACACAGTGTCAGGTGACACCTCCACACTGTCGGCCAGGGAGCTGTGGGAGGGAGACACAGTGTCAGGCGACACCTCCACACAGTCGGACAGGGACACAGTGTCAGGGACACCTCCACACTGTCGGACAGGGACACAGTGTCAGGCGACACCTCCACACTGTCGGCCAGGGAGCTGTGGGAGGGAGACACAGTGTCAGGCGACACCTCCACACTGTCGGCCAGGGAGCTGTGGGAGGGAGACACAGTGTCAGGCGACACCTCCACACAGTTGGACAGGGACACAGTGTCAGGGACACCTCCACACAGTCGGACAGGGACACAGTGTCAGGCGACACCTCCACACTGTCGGCCAGGGAGCTGTGGGAGGGAGACACAGTGTCAGGGACACCTCCACACTGTCGGCCAGGGAGCTGTGCGAGGGAGACACAGTGTCAGGCGACACCTCCACACAGTCGGACAGGGACACAGTGTCAGGGACACCTCCACACTGTCGGACAGGGACACAGTGTCAGGCGACACCTCCACACTGTCGGCCAGGGAGCTGTGGGAGGGAGACACAGTGTCAGGGACACCTCCACACAGTCGGACAGGGACACAGTGTCAGGGACACCTCCACACTGTCGGACAGGGACACAGTGTCAGGCGACACCTCCACACTGTCGGCCAGAAAGCTGTGGGAGGGAGACACAGTGTCAGGCGACACCTCCACACTGTCGGCCAGGGAGCTGTGGGAGGGAGACACAGTGTCAGGCGACACCTCCACACTGTCGGCCAGGGAGCTGTGGGAGGGAGACACAGTGTTAGGCGACACATCCACATAGTCGGACAGGGACACCTCCACACTGTCGGCCATGGAGCTGTGGGAGGGAGACAGTGTCAGGTGACACCTCCACACTGTCGGCCAGGGAGCTGTGGGAGGGAGACACAGTGTTAGGCGACACATCCACACAGTCGGACAGGGACACAGTGTCAGGTGACACCTCCACACTGTCGGCCAGGGAGCTGTGGGAGGGAGACAGTGTTAGGTGACACATCCACATAGTCGGACAGGGACACAGTGTCAGGCGACACCTCCACACTGTCGGCCAGGGAGCTGTGGGAGGGAGACACAGTGTTAGGTGACACATCCACATAGTCGGACAGGGACACAGTGTCAGGCGACACCTCCACACTGTCGGCCAGGGAGCTGTGGGAGGGAGACACAGTGTTAGGTGACACATCCACATAGTCGGACAGGGACACAGTGTCAGGCGACACCTCCACACTGTCGGCCAGAGAGCTGTGGGAGGGAGACACAGTGTCAGGCGACACCTCCACACTGTCGGCCAGGGAGCTGTGGGAGGGAGACACAGTGTCAGGCGACACCTCCACACTGTCGGCCAGAGAGCTGTGGGAGGGAGACACAGTGTCAGGCGACACCTCCACACTGTCGGCCAGAGAGCTGTGGGAGGGAGACACAGTGTCAGGTGACACCTCCACACAGTCGGACAGGGACACAGTGTCAGGCGACACCTCCACACTGTCGGACAGGGACACAGTGTCAGGTGACACCTCCACACTGTCTGACAGGGACACAGTATTAGGCAACATCTCCATTCTGCTCGGGGGTGGGGGTCCCAGTGTCAGGTCATATCTCCATACTGTCCAGTGGTGGGTAGGAGAGGAGAGGGAGCAGGGACCCAGTGGTAGGCAGTATGGGTTACGGTGGGGGTGGGTGGAAGAGGGGGCAGGAACACAGTGTCAGATCACTTCCCTATACTGTGGGAGGGGAAGGGAGCCAGCGTCAGGTCATTTCCCCATACTGGGGGGGGGGGGGCAGGGACCCAGTGTCAGGTCATTTCCCAATACTGTGGGGGAATACCAATACTGGTGGTAGGTGGCGCCCGTGTCGTGCAGCTACGCATTCTATTGCTGGAATGATGCGTTTTTTGTTTATGTCTTGTGAAAAATCCAACGTGGTAGCAATAAATGGATCGGCCAATATTTGATCGACGTCACCAACACTGATGCCAGATCGGCAGTGCAGAAGCCGTTGAACAATAGGCGCTGCTCAAAATGACAGCAGTGAAAGAAGCACGTCTTGCTGATACTAATGAACATGGTGTTGCAGTTGTCGCGTCTTTACCCCAAAATATCAGATCCCAAGCAGGAGAATCTGCCCCACCCTTCATGGACCGACGTCCGGTAGCCTACGCACGCCCCGATGCGGTACAGTTAACACGTGGCGGAGATCGGTACCTAGACACGACGGTCGGCCCTGCCGTGTGCTGTGTGGTCGGCGGATACTGGCCGGCGGCACGAGCCGGCTCCGCACGCTTGTAGTAGTCGGTGTAGTAGCCGAAGCGTGGCTGCGACACCGGCTCGTAGTCGGTCGCGAAGCCGGCGTAGGAGCGCGCCTCGGTCAGAGAGACCGAGCCGACCGGCGGCAGCGGCGCCGCCTCTCCCTCGTCCGCTGCCGCCGCCGCCGCCGCCGCCGCCGCCGCCGACGCTGCCGACGCTGCTGCCGACGCCGCCGCCGCGTCCGCCGGCGCCGAGTCCTCCGTCACCATGGTGACGGTCAGCTGAGCCGGCAGCGAGCTGAGCAGAGGCTTCTGCTCGGCCTCCGACGCGGCCGCGGCGGCGGGCCCGGCGGCCGGCTCGACGCGCTCGGACCGCTCGTTCTTGAGCTCCAGCAGGGTGCGCGAGCTCTCGCCCTCGTCGGGCTCGAGCAGCAGCTGGTCGTCGGAGACGCGCTGCGCCGTCTTCTGCTCGCCGAAGTCGTTGCTGAGGCCGGCGAACAGTGGCACGGCGTCCGAGGCCATACGCAGGCGCAGGTCGCCGTCCAGCGCGCAGAACGAGCCGCCGACACCCATGTCCGACTGGCGCCCGAGCGACAAGGTCGACTTGAAGCCACCACCTGCGGACGGCGCGTGCGAGTGACCGATGCGGGAACTTGCCCGCCGCCCGTCCCCTCCTGTTGCGCGCCCCGTCGCGTCGCCCACGCTTGCGAAAAGTTCGCCATGCTTTTATTTATGTTCAGGAACGATTAGTGCCGACAACAGTGGAACTTGGAGGACGCTTGCGACACGTGGTCACGGATAGAAATGTATCGGCCATCGTTCAAAAGCACGTTGAATGAACCTCAGCCTGCTAATGCACACTTGGATGGCGGTATCAATGACACACATGCGCACACAGACCGCGATCAGTTAACAGATAGCTCCTTGCCGTTCCATGTGGAGTTGAACTACGAGTTGAGCTCACCTGCAATATTGAGTGCCGTCTGTGCCAGCAGGCTGATCCGCTGTTTCTGTTCGCGTGCCGCCTGCTTGTTGACCGCCGCAAGAGGACATCCCGACAGCGACCTGAATCAAGGTCAATGGTAACGTATTCCATCTTGGTGATTGTCTGAAATTAGGTCAAGGCCGTCGAGGCCACCACAGAATATGCACTTGATCCGTATATTCCACAAGAAATCCCTTTATAATAGCCAGTGAGAGCATTGTCACCAAGGGGACAATGTGCATAGTCCATAATTGGTCTGATGAAATTCGCAAGCGTAAGCCATGCACAGGCAGTGATTTAATATGCATCCATGCACGTTGATCCTCACGAAGATATCGTGGAACCTGGAGACCATCTCATGAGATAACACTGTGATCGGGGATTGCCAGTGCGGTGCTATATTCCTGAACACGCTTCCCAGTGACATCTTGTGGGGCTCGGGATTATTATAGTGAGTGGTCTCTACTTGCAATGGAATCCCTGCTACCTGACGGTCGTCTCACGATAAACCATCACATTGGACAAAAGATCACTCCGCCACGACACTCCCCCAAATGACCGAATGTCATTGTCGTACATGTTTGCCGAAGTGCCTGTCACGGTCTTGCGAGAATTCGAACGCTTCACTCATCCAAAAAGACATAGTTGTGTCCAGAGTCACAGCCAAGGGAAGGGGCGACCCCCACAGCACCCAAAATATACTAGAAGAAACGAGACATTTGGAGATTTTCACCACGCAAAACACTAAATTTTAGGGCGCTTCGCGCGCCGGGAGATTCCTCTAGTCTGTCACATTTGCTTGGGTCGTCCCCTAAATAAAATCCTGGTTGCGCTACTGGTTGTGTCACGATGTGAGGAGTTATCCGTATCAATTTTTCCCCTATCGACAAAGAAAGCTAAGCAAATCCGACCACACATTCACCCTATTCTCGCCTTCTGCACGCATTCTTTCCAACTCCCGACACCACGAACCCACGAACATGGCCGAAACTTTGCAGGCCTCCTGCGCTCCATTTCCAGCAGAGCCGCACCAGATCCCAAACCCAGCTGACCTGTGTGTGGTGCGGCTGCTGCTGACGTGGCCTCGACCATTGCATCCGGCCGTGGGACACTTGAGGATCGTCTCGTACTGCGCCAAAACTGTCGAGGCAGCGAGTTAGTGCGGCGTGGTGGTAGCTTCCCACCGCGCCAGAATTGTCGAGGTAGCGAGTTAGTGCGGCATAGAGGGAAGCCTCCCATCGCGCCAGAATTGTCGATGTAGCGAGATCGCGCCGTGTGAGATGGGTGTCGCGGAATGCACAGCCACCAGTGCAGCAGCCATGGGATGGATGCGCAACTCTGACGTGACTCGTCGCAGTTGATTTGCAAAACTATACCGATGAGCATCGTGGACGTATACAGATATCTTGGCGAATAGACGTATATAATTATAACTAGTTATAATTGAATAGGTAGTTGACAGTAAAGTTCACCGAAGAGCGCACATATATCATGGCTTTACATCCATCCATTAGTGGCATTAACAAAAAAACATGTCGAAGTTCACAATTCCAAAGCTCAGCGTTAATTCAACGGAACTGCATTCTTGCTTCCTTGCGCAGATATACTAGTAAGTAAGTTGCGCAGATATACTAGTAAGTAAGTTCGTTTAGTATTCAGTCCGCAGTGCAACCAAAAGGGTAGAAACGCGCCGGAAAGAGGCGGCTATTCCACCGTAGTTTGGAGGCCGTTGTGTGTGACCAACTGTCGCCAAATTACACCGTCAATCGAAAACAATGCGCGGGGATGGACGATACGTGCCAGACACGTGTCACCTGGCTGCGACACGTCCATCGGCCACTGACAGCCTGATCCAGTCATGTCAATAATTACCACTGGAATGGGCGCCATTTGACCGATGAAGTCGATGCGCCCTGAAGCTCAATTAACTACCTAAACTACCACTGGACGGAATTACAAGTGTAGTTTGAACAGTAAACATTGGGTACTCGAAATAACCAATGCTTCAAAACTATATGTTGGAATAATCCACAAGTACGCCAAAGCCCAGTAATTATTTCGAAGGCATAACAATGGAGTATCTGCAATGCGACACATATCCCTTGGTTGATAGGAGCAGTGAATGCTATTTGCGTCAAGCTACATGCGGTAGGCATGACACGAAGACACAATTATGCTCAAAATGCAAGGTTTTAATGCAGGCCATGCAATCATTTGAATTATTTGTAATTTAAGTACTGCCGCTAGAGAAATTACCACGATAGGGGATAAAACCATCAGTCACCCAAAACAATTTCGTGATGCCATGGCCTATGGCCCTCGTTGGAATCTATATCGATGTAGATAAAGTTGAAAACGAATTAATTTGGGTGAAAAGTTAGACTTAAAATGCAAGTTGAATTTCGACTCGAGAGCATTCTATGAAAACATTGTGTACGATGCGCTTCACCATGACTGTACTCACTTTCAGCGGTGACTTTGTCCCTCCTGGGACATCCAGACAGGCTGCTTGAAATATGGATGCTTCTTAGAGAACAAGCATGTTTTTCGCCAACAAACAACGGTTCAATGATTGCAAGTGTCTCGCTACGCCCATGCTGCCGGTACAACTCCAGTCAAACTTTTCTACTGACGACCTGTTAGCAGTCGGCCACTTCTCAGCGCCGAATAGGCTGTCCGTGCAAATGAACCGAGTTTCGCCGACAGGTTGGGGGGGGCACCGAGGCGGGGCGGGGCGGGGGCTGATCGCGCAGTTTGGCACGGACCTACCGACACGGCTCGGGCAGGTCATGTGGGTCAGGCAGGTCGGTGGGAAGGTCACGTGAGACAGTTGGTCACACCCTGCCTGGGCAGAACAGCACGGCACAGTGCAACACACGTGACAAGGTCAAGGGCGCCCCCCCTCGTCAAGCTCCCCGCACGGGCCAACAACGGCCGGAGGAGAATACGACACACACAGGTCGGCTGCTGGGGACGAGTGGTCTAGGGTAAGATGCTCGTCTCACAATCGAAGGTTGTGGGTTCGAGTCTCACCTGTCGCTACTCTTCGCCCGCGACCAATCGGCGTGAAGATTGGCGACGCTACATGACTCAACGGTCGACGTGTCGCAAAACCAATAACCAACCAACCACAGGTCGGCTGCCACCACTTTAAGGCAGCTACCTGACACGCCGACTGGTCCTTCCCACGCCATCGTCACATACACCATACACGATGAGCACATGTTCAGGAATTTCGCTCCCTATCCCTTCCTCCATTGGCTCCCCTTATGTGTTGCCGGGCATCTTCATTAGTGGGCGGTCACTCGAGGTAAATGTAAGCTCTACGACAAAGCTTGCGGGCGTACGCGGGCCAGGTAACATTGTTGTTATTGGGGTTTAGGGGCGCATCAACTGCCTAGGTTATACAGCGCCCGGCCAGGTAACATTAAAACCCATTCGGGAATCTGATTTGTTTTTAGCAAGAAAGCACACGCCTGCCTACGCCAACTACCTACGCCAACCTGCCCCTCGTGGTTGGAGCGTGAACGTCTGAGGACTACGGTCCGAATCCTAACAGAGAGATACAGGCGGAATGCAAAAGAGGTGTGCACTGGAATAGGACAAACACGTGAGTGCAATCGAAACTGAGCCGGGAATTGTCTTTCCGGCTGCACATTGGACGGATCTGGTACGTCCCACGGAGAGGCACACCCACAATCCCACAATGGGCGAGACAGGAGGGTGGTGACTGCAACACTGAATTTCGTGGATCTACGGGACGATGACAAGAAGAGCAATCGCTGCTTTGGAAATTGTAGCATACCTTATTATTCATGCATATACCTGGATATGCCCTTTGTTGGTGTATATGAAGTGCTATGTGTTTTTTATTTGACATAGTTCATACAATCTCAACTGTCTTACAGTATAAATATATCACTATATTATGCTTTATTATATTTATTTGCTTATAAATATGTGCTACACCTGCATGGATATATATGCATGCAGGTGCAATGTACATTTCTTGAAAACGAAATGGAGAAGTAACTTCAGAACAGTGGCCCGGCGGTTTAAGAAGTACTGAAACACTAATGCTTCACGAGTACCCTTCATTATCTCAAGAAGGTTTCTTACACTCTGAACAGACATCTCATAACCTCAAGTGGCCTGCCGTTGAGCACCCCACGCTGCAATCCTGATCTGCAATGAACTGGTGACTCCCAAAATCACGAAAACCATCTCCAGCCTCAGAAAGTCATCCGATCATCTCAGATCCGACACAACTCCAATTTGGCCCTCCATCTTACAGTTCTCAATCAATTTAACAAGCTTCGATCACAAAGTTAGCAACGACAAAGCAAACCATGCTTCTTCGGCATCCACGTGTGCGAACACGTTTTCTGGTCTTCTATGGGTATACGCGAAATGACTGAAAACCAGGATGGATGCCGGAGGAGCAAGGCCAGCCGCTTAGGACAAACCCATACTTTGCATGGCATCATTTAGGCATCATAACGGCAGGGGACTATCACGCTGCCTATTGGGACAGTGGACCAAAGTGTCCACAACATCATGTTATACCGAGATTTGATACAAATATTGATAATTACTGTGAGCGACTTATTACCAAATTTGTGCCTCTGTGCTGTGGGTGACGTATGCTCAGATTACTTAGTTACGCTGTGCATCACCCCAATATGCAATAGCTGCAAAACACGAAACATTGAGGAATAACCAGGTCGGTGTTTGCCTGTGTAGCCAAAGCGAAGTCATTTGCCTGTGGGATCACAGTTATAATTGACCGGGAAGTCACGGACTAGGACAACAGAAGTCAGAAATCAGTAAAGGCTTGGCGGCATTGAACACTGAATAACTTGGGAGGTAAGGAAAAGAACGTCAGTCAGGGCGGGTGAGCTTAAAAAACAGCAAAGCTTCGACTGGGCGAGAGTGAGTCCCCGAGCCCCACGGTATGTCAACTTAAGACAAATGTACGGAGGTCAAGCAAAACATTGCAGAGCACCTGGTGGATCTACGTATGGGAAAAAAAGCAAGAGCATGCCAACGATCAGAGCAAAGATCGAACGGGGCAGCGATATTCCTGTAACACAGGAACTTTTTTTGGTCGGAAATGCTGACTCAAAACGATCACCATGGCGTGATTAATCAAAACGATCACCATGGCGTGACTGATTAAAACGATCACCCTGGGGTGATTGATTAAAAGATCACCCTGGTGTGATTAATCAAAACGATCACCCTGGCGTAACTGATTAAACTGATCAAACTGGCGTGTTTGATCAAAATGATCACCCTGACATGCTTGATCGAAATCCGAAGCACTTTCGAATATTATAGAAACGTTTTCAAACTTCAATCCTCCCGAATTGTAATCCTCCCTGCGCCAGCCCCGGCCATCCGCCTCTGTGTTGAACACACCCTGCACCAGCCCCGGTCAAGGACAGCCCATCACTGAATCAAGGGCGTCACACCTGTCATCAAGAGCGTCTCCGGCTGGAAGGTGCTCCAAGCTAGCAATTCACCCCAGCTAGTTCCAATAGCACGTCGATCCGAAACAGGGAAGGGAGAGGTGAACACCAACGGCCCGGGCTGCCCTTCAGCCCTTCTGTGAGATTCGGTCAGACGTGCCGCCTGAAACGTGGGTGCGAGCCCACCTGCTTAACGTTCAAGTTGAAATGCCACGCCTGTGTTTTGTTCAGCTTATGCAGGCTCGATTGATGAGTTCCCAGACACTTCCGCTGTTAACCACATCCAGTGCGTACCTGAGCTCATTTGTCGTTCGGCTGGATGCAAAAAGGAGACTGGTAGGATCAGCGTCAAGCATTCATAAAGCCGAACTTAGACTTACGCCAGTTTGTGCTATAGTAAGTTCAACGCTTTGGCCGCAATGATGTTTGTAAAGTCTATAGCATTGTGATTCTCCCCTTAGTCTGCGCGTACACGGGCGTCCCAAAACAAAGTTTGTTCTTGCACGATGTGCTGGCGTTCGTTGGAAGTTGTTACCTTCTGTGGTGAGAGTAGAGCCCCGTGATATGGCCGGTACCATCGCAGCTGGGAGTGGGACACTTGCTGGAATCTGAAAACGGCGGGCAATTCGGTCAATCCCCATCAAATCGGTCCATCAATCTGCATACCAGACGGTAGCTTACCATGGCGAGAGTCAAGAATCCAGTCAATCCCAGCTTCAGCGCATCCAATGTGTGCACCGGTACATCAGCTGAAGAACAGGGAGCATCGATAGCCCAGTGGACCCCCGCACAACGGATCCAATGAATTTACAGGCACAACGTAGCAACACACAACGGACGACGGTGGAGCACACCTTTCACAGCCGCTATCTGGAGCAGGATGATCAGCTGACCTTAGTGCGCGCGTCTGAGGTTATTCGTTTGCGGACAAGACAGGGGACAGGGGACACAGGAAGTGGAGCCCTCCTCTGGCGTGTCGATGCAACACGATCGGGGTGGCCCAGTGGTATATCCAGCTCAGAGACGTGACACCTTTGAAAATGCAGTGACACGCACACACCTTTTGACTCTCACACCTTTGGGTCTCGTGACGTTGCACACCTTTTGGTCCGCGGTGGACGGTGGAGGACTGACCAATCCGCGCAGCCACCGGCCAGGTCTGGCTGTGCCCTGCGGCGGCCAACAAGTGCCGCCAGTGGCAATGCAGATAATACATCCGCAACTGCTGCTGCCTCAACTGCAGCTGTCTCAGGTGCAGCTTCCTTAGCTGTTGTTGCCTCAGATGATGCCGCCACCGAACGTGCAGCAATGACAGCGGCACGGGTCGGACCAGCCGAGGTGGGAGCTCCGAGCCGCCAGAGGGTGACACTCGCATCTCGCCGGAGGGCACAGAGCCGTGTGTCACCAGGCCCGCCGCCGGAGGCACCAGTCGGACCAGCCGAGGTGGGAGCTCCGAGCCGTCAGAGGGTGACACTCGCATCTCGCCGGAGGGCACGGAGGCGCGTGACACCAGGCCCGCCGCCGGCGGCACCAGTCGGACCAGCCGAGGTGGGAGCTCCGCGCCGCCAGAGGGTGACACTCGCACCCCGCCGGAGGGTACGGAGGCGCGTGTCACCAGGCCCGCCGCCGGCGGCACCAGTCGGACCAGTCGAGGTGGGAGCTCGGTGCCGCCGGTGGATGACACTCGCACCCCGCCGGAGGGTACGGAGGCGCGTGACACCAGGCCCGCCGCCGGCGGCACCAGTCGGACCAGCCGAGGTGGGAGCTCCGCGCCGCCGGTGGATGACACTCGCATCTCGCCGGAGGGCGCAGAGCCGCGCGCCAGCAGGCGGGGTCCTTCCGACCGGCGCACAACAGAACCGGCGCCGTGCGGACGCACGGCAGACACCCCGACTGCATGCGGCTCGACCTGACCCTCCGCTCGGTGCGACACCACCCAATGATTAACACCCGCACACACTTGTGGTCGTCCTAGTTGAAATTCAGATTTCAAGAGGCGCGGCGCGAAATGAGCGCGGCGAATTTCGCGTTAATTATTCCAGCCGACAAAGGAGCACTTGTAGCGGCGATAAATTGTCACCTCGGCAGCGGGCCGACGGCGCCGCTGAGATATTGCCAGCACGTGGCACCGGGAGCGGGGGTCTCGCTGACAATCGGCAAAACCAGGGCGGCACAGGTCATCTGCTCCACTCGGTTCTGCTCAGGCGGACACAAGTCAGACTTGCCGTTTTCTATTTAACCCTCGCAGTGCGGGGGGGGGGGGGGGGGGGGGGTCCAAATTGAGCACCCCTGATATTCGTCTGTGGGAACAATTGAACCGTTTACGATATCGCGTTAAAATTTTGCATCACTTTCTGCACGTGGTTTGTCTGCATTGTATCGAAAATTGCGCTCCGCCTTCTTGAGCTAGGGCAGGTCAAAGATATTTCACGATCTCGTCTCAATACAATTTTTAGATGTGCGTTGGAATGTTTTTTTTAATCACGAAACCATGCGTGGTACATGTAGAAGTGACCTATGGGTGCATATACAAGTGATCAAAGACAAACGCAAAATTGAAAATGTGATCTCAGCTCAGGTCTTTAGCTCAAATGAAGGTTTATGATGGAACAAGATTTGTTCTATGAATTTTGTTGCGAATCAATATTTGTGTAAAACAACCTGGAATATATTTGATGTCAAATTACGTCCTCTAAATGCGTGCTAGGTTTCAAATGAATATCAGGTCATGGAAGCATGACTTCAAACGTTCCAAAAAGTACATGTATTCTGGGTGCCTTAGAGGATAAAATATGGACTACCACGAAGCAAAAATTGTCAAGCCAGGCAATTGTACACGCCGAGTTCATTTCCGAGGTGATCTTGGTTCAAAAACATGATTTGATTTTTCATGTTTTTTTGTTTTTTTTGGGGGGGGGGGACATTCTTCAAGACAAATCAAAACATTTCGGTAGCCTGCTCTCGAAAGTTGTGAAATAGGATGACGAACGTATGGATTGAGTTTTGTGGCACACATTGCTATTTTCCTGAATCCTGAGTCCGTCTGTATAAAAATTTGACCATTACACGTCACCCGTCACCCGCGTTAGCTAAGCTCTCTGTTTGCGCGTTATCAACATTTAAGCACGAAATCGCACTTGTTTTATGACCTTGGTCCGAAAGCTGGGCCATGGCGGGCGACTGACAGCACTCCGACATTGACCTTCTTGAATTAACCTGGAAGAGCATTTAATAATTCTGCTGGATCAGACCATTTAAATGTGACTGGGAACTTTCTGAGGCTAGGCATTTCCCTATTGCTTTGGGAGAGATGCTATGCAATAAATAAACTGCATTGCGAAATACAAATTGGAAAACCAATGGGCAATCGACTCCACACCGATTTCATTTCTGATGTGATTATGATCTGTGATTAGAACAAATTACTTTTTTTCTGAAGGAAATTGTTTATATAATTTATTCGAAGCATGACCGTTCAACTTTTAATTCAGAATTGTCAAAAAGGGTAATGTACCAAAATGCATTCCGCGTGTATGTATAATAATATATGTATTCTGTATTCATCAAAAACGTATTCTGCGAATACATTTGTCTTCAATTCGGTGACACCCATTGCCTTCTCCTAAGAACAATCTGCTTAGGAAACAGTCAGCTTCGACACTTCATTGCATATTTCCAGGTACTCGTACAAGATCCCGCTCGGTGATCTTGACCTTTGCCTGTGCCAGTGTGTTAACTAAGTCTTCAGTTTCCATGTCGTTGACATTGACTCACGAAGTCACATTGCTCCACGACCAGAGTCGGACACTTTCGATCAAGACCGGGTCTGCACGCCAAATTGACTTTATTGAATCTGGAAGGTCAACAAAAATAGTCATGTAAAAACGTTCCAAGCTATTTTTAATAATATTGGAAGCACTGCTTAATAATATTGGAAGTATCTTACTGCTTGTCGCATTCACTAGATTAAAACAAAGGTTAGCATATGTGGGGATGTGGGGTCAAATTCACACTTCCCCCCTCGCACTGCGAGGTGTAGGACATTCTGCCGCTCTGCGAGGGGTAGGACATTGCTGTACTGCGAGGGGTAGGACATTCTGCCACTCTGCGAGGGGTAGAACATTCAGCCGCTCTGTGAGAGTTAAACCATTCTGCTGCACTGCGAGGGGTGGGAAGTTCTGTGGCACTGCGGAGTTTCACAGACCTATCTGTTTCCCGCGGACATCCGCAGTCGGCGATGAAGACAAGAAAGACAGCATTCGAAATGCATGCGAAAAATTTCATCCGCAACAGTATTTACTGTCTCAAAGGCAGAAAGGAGTGGTTCGGGAGTTTCTGGTCATCTTGGGTGGATACATGAATGGAAAACATATGATAGGAGAGACATCCAAAAATGGGAGGGGACATTTTGCACCCTGAAAAATACATTTACAACGACCGAACGGCGCTACCGCGTGGTGAGGAGCGTGGAGTACATTCGCACAGCACTAACGCAAACAAGTGTGATTATGACGGCGATGCACTGACATATCTCGCTGTGATGACTGGATGAATGGATTAATTGAAGCCTTGATATATTTGTGTCCCAGCGGAAGAAGCCTTCCGAGCATAGTCATAGGTATTGCATCGGGTACTACATTTGCATGGCTAATCTTCGCAACCTAGTACAGAACTGAGGCTCGCTATTCACGCATTGACAGATCATTGAACACAACGTGGACTTTACTTAGCAATTCAACAGCATTTCAAACTTTGGCCTCGGGCTGGCGAACATTGAACTGCATAGGATCTGCATAGACCGCATCAGGAGATCCGTCGGGCGGCACGTTTTCGAAAGCATGCTCCACGGGCGGAGAGCATATCACAATCGAAAAAGCACGTGCTTTTTTTCCCCGGCCAAAGTTTGACAGTCATTGAACAAACCTTATCATGTGAAAATGGTATATATGTGATAAATATAACTTACATGATTGATGAAGTAGGCCATTTCATTTGACTACCTTGATTATGACCATTCTTTAGAAGCTGCAGTCCCCAATGTACATCCGCTGACAGGGACTGGCAATTGCACAACAGATCGTATCTGACCCAACGAACATCCGACGCACTGCTGCATTACAAGAGCGTCACGGAAACGCGCGTCACGGAAACGCACCTCGGCTCTGGCGGCCGCGGCCACTGACGCAAAGCCGTCCACCCGGCTGGGCGCGCTCTGAAAGGTGAATCTGTCCTCATGTAAATTACCTGGGCGGCGCCCCCGGGGGGACGGCAGATTGATTCTCGAATGGCTCGAACTTCGCCCAACTTTCTCAATAACGGCCGATCAATACGAGCCAACAGCCGCGGCCGCCACTGGGTGGCCGCTGCTGGTGGGCGACTGGGTCGGCCGCCTCGACGGCGAGCCTGCCCGATGGTCCGCCTGTGGTCAGGCTGTGAGTCCGCCTGTGGTCAGGCTGTGAGTCCGCCTGTGGTCAGGCTGTGAGTCCGCCTGTGGTCAGGCTGTGAGTCCGCCTGTGGTCAGGCTGTGAGTCCGCCTGTGAGTCAGGCTGTGAGTCCGCTTGTGGGTCAGGCTCTGGGTCTGCATGTGGGTCAGGCTGTCGGTCCGCCTGTGGGTCAGGCTGTCGGTCCTCCTGTGGGTCAGGCTGTCGGTCCTCCTGTGGGTCAGGCTGTCGGTCCTCCTGTGGGTCAGGCTGTCGGTCCGCCTGTCGGGCAGGTTGTCGGTCCGCCTGTCGGTCAGCCTGTCGGTCCATCTGCGAGCAAGCTGCACGGCAAGTCACCACATCGATGGATGGCTGCTGCAAACATCAGAGGAAGAATACATTATCATCCTGCATCTGATAGGCAGATTTACCAGCCTCCATCCAGGCTCCCTCCACAATCTCCGACTATGGACATCTATCAGAGGGAGGAAGAAGAGGATAGGAGGATAGGGATATAATTTACCAGCGATAATTTCATATGAGGAAGGAAGGACACGACCTTCCTTAACCACTTAATGAGGAGCTTCTCCGCAACAAAGACCATGCGAGATCATCTTCCGGCGAACGGGAATCGATAAGTCCGACCAATCCGGCACAAGGCGTGAAGCACAAAGTTTCTTCGGGCAGGACATGCGAAGTTAGTATTTGCTTAACAGTGCGCCTCAGATGATTCGACTTCGATCGCAAGGAAGGGAACAGAACAGGTCGAGGCAGAGCACAGGAGCTTCCAACAAGGAACGACATCTACAGGAGAGAGCAACGGAGCCACCCTTGTTAGGCAAGGGTGTGGGTACTTGTGCGTATCAGGCAGTGACAGGGCTTCTCGCACTGGAAGTTAAAGGAGCCGTTCACCATGAGAATACGGAGTAGCCGGGTCCGAGGTTATCGTAACTCCTGTGTTCGTGTCAGCTGTGATTAACAGCTGTGACGATTATCGATATCGAGGGATTTCGTCGTTTTCAACAGTGGCATGCCGGTTTTTAGTGTGTCCCCCAATCTATTGCCAGTCCAATTGTTGCAACATGCACATACCCCTCGTGAAAAATCGCCATTATCTTCTGGCTGGCGGTCGCTGAACTTCAAGTAGCATCGTACCGCCCTATGCTTCCCCCATCACCCGTGCGGACTGCTACGATTCTTGGTATTGTCCCATTTATTTTCTTCCATGCAATATCGTCATGTGCCGCTTTGATGCAATAAGCACATCTATCATGGATTTTCTAGAAGCATTTAGGTTGTTTGGCTGGATAGTTTGCATGTATGTACATGCAATATGCAAGGAAACTGCTTGAATAACTTGCCTTCTAGAATAAAATTAGCATTGAATCAAAGGATGCGGGAACAACTCTTACATCGTAATATCCCTCACGTGCGACCATCCAAACAAATATATATATATATATATATATATATATATATATATATATATATATATATATATATATATATATATATATGGATGTATATATAATTATGCTATTGCCATATCTGTGAAAATATCGACACCATATTCAGAGTGATAAACTTTGGGATGTCAGGAGCATCTGACACCGTTTAAGTCGTTCCCACTCATGTCTAGATAAAGTTGGTCAAAGGTCATCGAACCAGGCAACTTGGGAACCCGATTAATTAAGGGTTGTCTTGATATGTGACCTGTTCTACCCCACCTTGCAGAGGTCCATTTATTCACCAATGAGGAAGAGACACTTCCATGGCACATCATAAGCAGAGTTCCTCCACTGTACGTGCAAGCCCATGATTGTCTTGTCAAAAGTCGGCAACAAGTCCATGCAAGGAACTTATTACGCCATATGCAAACATTTGACAAACATTATATACCAATCGGTTGGCTGGGGCCAGCTGGCGCGCTCACAACGTACACCGGAAGGCTTGGCGTACGGCGGAACAGCATCTACAGTCGGGAATATGCTGTGCCGCATCACTTTGGTGTTGTGCGGAACGGTGACGAGCAGTTTAGTAGAAAGGAAATATGCGGCGTGGTATTTACTTCCTCGACACATTTTTGCAGGGTAGCGATGGAACCGGGGGAGGCGGGGCAGGATATTTGTGGTTCTATTGGAGAAGATTGCACAGGCCCAGCATGTTTTAGGACGATCGTAAGCTCCGGAACAATAGACGCCTCGTAGTAAAGCTTAGCAGGAGCATGCTGCTTCATAGCACGCATGGCAGTTACGCATTTTGTGTTTAATAAATGGGTATCAATGAAGTGTAATATTTATGAATGTACCTAATGAGGATATTTGTCCAATGATACAACCGAAATCAGGCAACAAGCAGATGTCCGGACATTGGGTCAATTAGCATATATATAATTGGAATCAAGACTATCTAGTATCGAACCAAACAGTGGTGAAGTACCTCATATAAAAGACTATAAAAAGCTACCGTGCCAGGAGTGGTATGTGGTCGAGCATGGGAGACAGCAAGACAAATTAAAACCGGTTATTTCTTGCCTCGACTATAAAGCAGGCAACTGTCGGTCCGTTCAGCACCGAAGCAAACTTTTGGACGTTTAAAGCTTCTTGTATGCAAGCATTCAATTGACAAATAATTCCAGGAGAGTTTGGACGTAAAGTTGAAACCAACAACCCAATATTACTTTGAGGTAAAGAATTTGCGTCAACACACTATGAAACTGTATATATGATAGGGTAACCGCACCAGACCTTCATCCGGGGCGACTGAGTTGCAAAGTTGGCAGCCTATTCTCCACATCACCTTCACCGGTGGCGAATGGTGGCAGAAGCTGTCTGAATCTGAGGAGGTGCAACTTACTGGGCCTCGCCCGTGGTCCGGTAAGTTTTTGCCTTGCATGGCTCTTCCCAGGAGCCATCTAAACGCTGGTAGCATCACAGCGTCATGCATTGACACTCGCCGCCAACGGCCCAGGCAGCTTTATATGACACTGATCTGCCAGTAAGGCTCTGTGTTTGACGGATCACGAGCGAGGTCCAGTAAATCGCACCTCTTCCGATTCAGACAGCATCTGACAGATTTGCAGTGCGCTATATTTTCCCTGCAAGATTTCACATCCAGTGCAGTAATTGTGTTCAGTAAAGAGACGAAGTGGTCAGGGGTAGCCAGGGAGCGCCATCCTGGACAGGGACACAACGGAGTGAAGCGTAAGTAATTGTGAAATATAAAAATTAGGCATGTTTACTTTCACCGAATCTAATTGGATTAAAACATTATGGTTTGTGGTCTGGTATATTGGGCATGCACATCAGGCAGACCATTAGTAAACCTCATCTTATCACATCGCATTTTACCCCAAAGCAATTAGCGGTAAAATACAACGCACAATGCCCAAATGTATTGCTGCTATAATTCACAAAAGGCGCACAAAAGCCATGAAGGATAAAAGCGCCAAGACTCCAACATATTACCCAATGGTCAAACATTTACGCATTTACCCAAACAATGGTCCAAGCGGAAAATAGATAGGCCATAATTTTGCAAAAGTTAAGGTGTTGTCTTGAAGAATGAGCTGCACATCCGTGCATACAAAGTAATGTTGGATAGGTCACTGCCAGGGTCTAATTCTCTCAAAGGCGTCGAGGACGGGTCCGACAATCAAGTTTATGTTGTACTAATTAGTTGGAAAAAGACTCAATTCACTACTCTGCTCACAATGGCCAAAGCGGATGAAGAAAGGACGGTAAACCATAATGCGACAACAGGTCAAAGCATTGCCATGTGATGTAAAGTGCGCTGCTGCCTATGTCCCTGCAGTACATGCAACTGTTCCTGTGCACGCACCCCAAGGACATGCGCTGTGTACTGTGCCTACCGTGCGCAGCGTATGGCTGCTCTCAAAGTCTGATCCTTTCGAGCGATGTAGTCGTTGCCATGCATGATCGGCGGCCAATGGGATGGGGAGGGGGCGAGGGGGGGGAGACGAGTTGGGGGACGTGGCCTCTCCAAACGTCACGAAGCCTAACATTACGTCTGTGGGTGAATGGATGGATGAACCATCCATTGACGGATGGCTGGATGGATGGATCCATCATGGGTAGAATGAACCCCAAAACGACCACTTCCCCTGTCTAAAGTCCGCAATGCTGCCGATGCTGATAGACAACCATGTCCACATGAGACTGGTGAGGTCGGCCATGCCCGCAACCAGGCAGCATGGGGAAACACTTGAATAATCGAGCACAAATAGATCTTATGGACCGTTTGAGAGGTCCCGCATTGTAACGGGAACTATACATTCCTCGGATGGAAGGGGCTTTACATAAATGAGCCTTTTCGAGCGCGGAATGTTCCTCTCAGGCAGTGGTGTCACCTTGTATGCACTAAGGAGGGCAAAAACTGGCCCCCAATAATTAATTTAACCCCCCAGTCATTGATTTGGCTCTCCAATCAGACCGTAGGTTAAACATTGAGCCTATGGAGTCGCCCTTCCAGAACGCTCCATTGCAACCTCCTCGCCCCATCCCCCGCGCAACGAGTTTTTCTCAGCCGACGGCGTCCCTTTCCGGAGAAAAACGTCACCAAGACATCACTTGGTCCTGCAATGAATTTCGCAAAGTGACACCCATGCTCTCAGGGTACTGGACTAGTTCACAGAAAATAATGAGAATGAGAGCATACCCATATTTGTATATCAGTTTCACCCACTCATAGGTTTCATCACGATCAAACGGTTGAGGAGAATACGGTTGTGTTAGATCAATTTCCTCCATGCAACACCCATAACAACAATGCTGAAGCTATTACAAATATTACGGAAACATATCGCCCAGGACCACAACGGTGGCGGGGTCAATCCTACCAGCACACACCGCAGTACCTGGCGCACGACGAAGCCATCTTAAGGTTCTCCGTCAGACGCGGACAGAGTCGCTCGGCCGCCGCAGCAGGCGGGCAACACAAACCGTTGCCGAGCAAGTTTGCCGTTTCTTTGTGTGTTGCCTCTTTCGTTTGCTGCTACGCTGCAATTCCCTCGGGAGCCAGACAAAAATAAAACACAGACAGTGGCAATAGCAGACCACGAATCGTGTGCAGAGCAGAAGAGGGAGCGTGGAGCATTCGGGGTCCGTCCGGGTCCGTCCGGGTCCGTTTGGGTCCGTCCGGCACCCGGCCGTGAGGTGATGGGCGATCGGTCTGCCGGCACCCGGTACCGAGGCTGGGCTGGGGCCTGCAGGTGGCGGGCGACCGGTCTGCTCGGTCCCGTTTCCGACGGTCTGCCGGGACGGCCGTGCTTCCGCATGGATTATGCAGGCCGGGTCGTAGTCAGAAATGGCCGCCGCCCAAAGTTTGTGGACGGCTGGCGCGGAGGGGTGCGGGGGTGGGGAGGGTGGAGGGGGGGGAGGGTGGAGGGGGGGAGCCAGCGGCGTCAGCGTCTGGCCGCGGCAACTTTGGTCGGCCATGCTTTAATGAGCTCGTACAACCGCAGACCAGAGAGACCGCCCCTGGACACGCGAAGTCAGTCCAGACTTTTTCATGTGTCGGAGACAGAAATGGGCCGCGTGCAGGCCCATTTCTGCAGCCCTCGCGCGTCGCTCAGACCTTTCAGCCGCAGCCAGGCCGCGTGAAGACTTCTGCACGTCGGCTGCATGGCTCAGGACTGTTGAGCATACCCTTTGCGAAAAAAAAACGTGGGAACTCGCGACAAAATTTCGTGTTGCTAAGAGGAAAACTTGTCGTAATGGGCTCTGCGAAGTGTTGGTTTAGAGAAGTTTGTGTTGGTGCTACGAATAAGCTGATTAACTTCGCATACAGAGCTGAACTAGCTCAATGATTGGCCATCACGTGATATTTTGGCGGAAACATCGGAGGAAAAGTCTCAGATTGACATGGATTTTGGGAGTAGAATTAGTTACTCTAGTTACGAGTATCAGTTCACACTCTCAAAGCTAACTGGCGTAGATATTTTCCAATAGTGTCAGTAGCGCAGCCAGCACTTGATCAAAAAGAGGAAAGTACAGTCATCTGAAGAGGGCCCCGTCCTAGCTTGGGCTCCCCGCACCTTTCCAAACCTCCTCGGATTTTGGCACTTTGTTCTCAAAGGGCCCCTATATGCATTTATATACATAGCTTGCTGTAATTTCGAGGACATTTTAGCTCGCAGGCGCCCCCCCCCTCTTTCCATTTTAGGAGCTAATCACAGTCCTCAATAGCCCTGTCTAACTCTCGCCTCAGGGACATTCCAATTCTGGGATGGACCCTCACCATTCCTCTTTAGATATTAGGATATTATATTCATCCCTCAGAGGGTCCTTAAAACCCAGGAGTATCCCAGCCCTCTCCGACTCTCAATTGCCCCGTTTATTTCCCAGGAGCCCTCAGGGTCCTGCTTATTCCTCAAACTTTAGGGACCTTTTCCAGACGAAACGGCCCTTTCCAGCCAGCATGGGCATTCCAGCTTTGAGCCGGGCCCTCTCTTGCCTCCACGACCCTCCAGGGTGGACGTGTTCAAGTCTCAGTCAGGAGCTCTTTCCACACTATCTGCTGGATACATTTTCACTTTTCCTTAGCTATGTCTCAGCGCCACGCCTTGAGGGCTCCCTGCCCTTCAAGGCGGTCACCTGGAGGGCCCCCTCAGACCTGCCAGGAGTCTACACACTTAGTCCCCCACTTAGATACGCCACTGCATGGTGTCGGAAAAACCAAGCGGCTGGTGGCGTTCACGACGCTCATCTAGAGAGGAAAGTGAATTAGGGAATATATTTGAGAATCGTACGCCGGTGGTTAATCTGGAAATCCAGCTGATTGCACAAATATCCAGAGCGCTTAAGCATTTTGGATGACATGTGCCCATAAGTTCGAGTGGAATATGAAAAATTACTCCACTTAATTAACACTACTCCTGGTAACAGAGGGATTCGCAGAAGCTCAAGCTAACAATTTAATGTTAAAGGTTACCGGCGAATACGGCTGCTGCAGAGACAATGGAGAAAAGCAATTTGAAACAGCTCAGGCAAGAAGAATAAATGCATGATAATTCAGTGTCCGTCTTCTCCGGGGTGTCTAATTATTATCACCATTTAGTACTAGCTTGAACTACTAACAACGAAACTGGTTTCCAGGATATGGACGAGATCGCAGCTTACACATGACCAGACGCGCAGGCTGCCGGAGTTTCCTTGACGCCTGAGGATATTTTCGACCGGTAGTGCTGTATCTCGTCCACCTCAAAAGGAGGCCTCGATTAGAATTTAACGGAGCACCGTTTCCATCCAGGCCGCGCCGTGAAACGTGCCAAACTTCTGATAGACTTTTCATCCTGCCAAGTGCATTTCATTTGGACGTGGTGGTGGCAGACAGGTGGGGAGCGAATCAATCCCACCCAGAGGCAGCGGGACGGCCGGCGGCATCGACCCACCTTTGGAGAACGGACTGCCGGCGGCCGACGGCGAGCGCTGATTGGTCGGCGTGTCCGGACTGCCGGCCACCCGATTGGCGGACGCCGCGCTGGGCGTGGCCGGGGCCGACGCGTAGCGCGGGGACGGCGGCCCGGAGGCGGCTGGCGGGGGCGGACTGCCCGCCGCCCCGCCGCCCGCCGCCGGCGACCTCGCGTCGCCGGCGGCCGCCTCGGCCGGGCCGGCCGCCGCCGCCCCCGGCACGCTTCCGACCGGCCGGCCGAGCACGGGGCTCGGGACGGCGACGGGGCTCGGGACGGCGGCGGCGCGCGGCGCGACGGCCGGCGGCGCGGCGCCTTCGTCGTCGTCGTCGCCGCCGTCGCCGCCGGCCGGGCCGGTGCGGCCGCGCGGCCTCTCGGCGCCGCGCTCGCAGTGGCGCGCCATCGACTGGATCGAGGCGCACTCGGTCTCGATCTTGAGCAGGTCGTCGAGCGGGTTGTAGAGCAGGCCGGCCGAGCGGTCGCGCCGCTCCTCGCCGCCGGCCGGCTCCGGCTCGGGCTCGGCGTCGCCGTCGGCCGCGGGGCTCACGACGCGCACCAGGTCGCCGCCGGCCGAGTGCGACTCCAGCACGGTCAGCGTGCGCGGCTCCGGCCGACACGGCTCGGCGCGCGCCGCCGGCCGGCCCGGCTCGTCCGGCCGCCGGTCGGCCCGCTTCTTCTTCTTCGGCGTCGCCTCCGCCTCCTCCGAGTGGATTCGCTTCAGGTGGCGGCTCTCGGCTCGGTTCGTCATCGTGATGCACCTGCCGCACAGGCACCACCTTCAGGACATGCTGTGAGATGGTCGGAGGACGCTGCTGTGTGGCCACCGGTCGGCACGGCTGCAGCTTCGCCAAAATGATTGGGAGGGACGGCGCCCGAGCGGTAGCAAACTCGATTTTATCTAGGGTATTTCAAGAAGCCCGATGCTTAAGGATAGAAATAATTTGTCGAACCCCTCTCCCTTCCCCCAGGCGGTGTCGTGGAACAACATTGTCAGACGGCCACACGGCGATGAGGTCACTGTCAGGAGACAAAAAATCACAGTCAGCAAATCACAGAGACCTCTGTCATGTCACAAATGATTTTTCATGGCCATGAACATCACTCAAATGTGTGACTTTTCAACAATAACGGTTGAATTTGAAACACGAATACGAAAACAAGGAATCCCCAGGCAGATTGGCATAATTTGTCAGAAAACCAGCACGTTGCTTGATACGTTCTGGGTAAGTTTGTTAACACCTTTCCCTTTCTACACATACATGCACCTACAAATACCGCCAGTTGTCTGCGTCTGTGTCACCGTATGTTGATGGCAAGTCCTCTAGTTTGGTTTTATGTGTGCTCGAGTCTCAGTCTCGTTCGGCTCGTCCCATACGACTACAATACACGCTGTCCCTGATCTTGATATGCCTCCCACTCTTCCTAAGCCACAGACCGACGAGAGTATTTCCGGCGTACCGATGACATAGTCCATAACCACGTGCTCACAGCCACACTACGCGTTATCTTGATAAGAAACCATAAATCCATGGTGGTGGAATGGAAGGAAAACAGAGCTTGGAGTCTATCCTCCAACACCTCATTATTGGCACGCTGATATCGCCGGAGTGTGCGATCCCCAACTCTTGCACCTACAGGTCCGACTGCCAGGCTAGTTTGGATCAAACTTGTTACCACGCAGCCAACTCAGAAACAATCGGAAAAAGTTGGACGGCTTGGGCAAGGTCCTGATTCATCGACGTCCGGCCGGACGAATAAGCCGGTTCCGAAGACGTCGATGCTGCCGCGAAGTCCGACTGGGTGGGTGTCGATAGTTGGTCACATGCCGGGTGGCAGACATGGGTGGAGAAGTTCGAAAATTATTGGTGGGGCCCAATGCATGGACACAGTGGGTGCTGCCAACTTGGTTGATGGGTCCCACCATTGGGTCCCATGTTAAGAGAACAATAAGCTGGTGGAGCCAAGGCAAAGATGGCGGGGCCAGGCCCAACCAATAGCGTAGGGAACCCCACCCCTGTTGGCACACATATCACCACACTGGAGTGAATGTGATCGGTTGTCTCTGCCGCTGCGTTTAGCTATGCGCCGTTCGCTGTGAAGGTGTGCGCGTTTATAGTGTGAAACAAGGGCACCATTACATGAAAGGATTGGCCCGACAAGTTCATACAAAATCGAACCTTAATCAGGGTGTTGGAGGATCTTGCTTGCGCTGACCGGGGAAGAATATGTTGGCCGGGTGGTGCGCCCTGAGTTTCTGCGACCCACCATAGAGTGTGTGGGGGGAGGAGGGGGGGGGACACAGCTCAGCACCGAGGGCCACAATCAACATTGGATGCACATACCCTGCAAAAGCCTACAAAGGGATGTCCGGGGCATCAGGTGAACATCGTGGAACAACAGTTCAACATGGAGCACAGTTGGTTGGTTGGTTATTGGTTTTACGACACGTCGACCGTTGAGTCATGTAGCGTCGCCAATCTCTCGCGCCGATTGGTCGCGGGCGAAGAGTAGCGACAGGTGAGACTCGAACCCACAACCTTTCGATTGTGAGACGAGCATCTTACCCCTTGGAGCACAGTTGAAATCCCGTACTGGCTCAGCCCCGAATGCATGTATAAATACAAAAGCAGCGTAACATTTAGCATATACTAGTACACATAGCATGTACAGCATACACTAGCACGCGTGAGAACAAGCATCAACTCCATGCCGCCGTTGTCATTCTTCCCCATCGTCTGTACTAAGCACTAGCACAGAAACACACGGACACAACAGTCGTAACTCCCAACAGTGCACACGACCGATGCTTGTAACCAGTTGCGGGAAACACAACAGTCGTAACTCCCGACAGTGCCCACGACTGATGCTCGTAGCCAGTTGTGGGAAACACAACAGCCGTAACTCCCGACAGTGCCCACGACTGATGCTCGTAACCAGTTGTGGGAACAACACGTGCGTACGCCGCACGTTCTCTATGCAAAGCATTGCCCCTGTCAGTGCGAGAGATATTAGCTTGCCAGTTTTTTTTGCCAGCTAAAAAGACGATAGGCTTTGGACGGGGACAAACGCTATGTCTATTTCAGCGGTGTCATACTCAACTAAAATAATAATGTATGTTTCGCTTTCGTAGTGTGCATTAAGCGGCTTCCATAAGCATGCATAAATGTCCCACATTTGATGTGTTTTGAGATTCTTGATTTTTGCACTCTTGATTTAACTAATAGCGAAACAAAGTACATATCGTGATACAACAAGGAGTATTGTTTAGCAAGGTAAATACCCATACTGGTCCTAAAAACGTCGCTGGCGTTAAGGAAACTGGACAAACATTTTAGACTTAAAAATCAGCTGGTTCTCTGGGTGGGGTTTTAGTGTTCAAACACGAAGTTTGTCGAAGCAGAACCTGGAAACACTAACTTCGTTGTCTGAATACCTGAAAAACCTGCACTGGTGCTTGTGGACGCATTATCAAAGTGATGCACAGCTTCCGAACTTTCTATAACTATGTCATAGTTCTTTTATTAAGTCTTATGGAAGGTGAACTATGAGAAGTAAGGTCATAAATCAGGCGTGTTGAGGCTGTTACTTATGTTAATGCCTGGTTGGTTATTGGTTTTACGACACGTCGACCGTTGAGTCATATAGCGTCGCCAATCTCTCACGCTGATTGGTCGCGGGCGAAGAGTAGCGACAGGTGAGACTCGAACCCACAACCTTTTCGGTTGTGAGACGAGCATCTTACCCCTAGACCACTCGTCCCCTATGTTAATGCCTGCCATCGTACCAAAATGTCCTACTCAGTGTAGTAAGGTAGGCTAAGGCGTACAAGACTACCAAGGTAATACTTGTGTTAGCAACATTGCCATTTGGTCTCGTACAAGTCATTGTTATTCTCTTTAATTTGGAGAATAATACACCATCTGTTACGGTGAGAAACGCACTTCATTTCGCCCTGATATTCAGACTATAAACTACCTATGAAGGACTCACAAACACTGTCTCTTTATGTTTGTTAGTTATAGTTGCCCAATTGCGTCGCTTTTACCGTTTATGAAACAAGTTTAAACGGTACTTTTGTGCGTGTCATTTTACTTCTAGATCTTCTGCAACTGAATATATGGACCGGTATTTCAATCTCGCGATGAATTTATTGTTAATGGTACTGAATCATGAGGTGATGCATAGGGTATTTGAAAAGCATCGCATATATTTCGGGATTATTGGCAATTCCTTCATCACTGTCAGCATTGAGATACGAGGGAAAGACCAGATGCAACCATATAGTATCATAGGCTTGTATGTATTTCTTGCCTTGTATGTCTATGATATGGTTTGATATGGGCGTTGTCAGGCTACAACACTAGTTACGGAAGTAACTTGAAAAATGCGCGTAATCGAGAGGTAGTTGAAATTGCACTATAAAGTTCATTCTTAAGCCAAAGTGTTGGTAAATGCAGTCTTAGACATACCTGGGATTTAGCTTTAAGTGAGAAGCTTACTGGCAGGTGCCATGTATACAACACGCATGCTTTATTTTTCGCGTTCTCTCAGCTTTGAGTCGACAAAATAGCGACACCTTGTTGTGTCTGTACTGCGTTGTCTTATAGGGATAAGATTATATATGCGACAATGCATTGTCAATACAGGGTAAATATTTGGCAATCATCTTTTTTCTCTTGATATCCGAGAAGCTTATTAACCCATATTCTGTATTTCTCTGCTCAGTAATTATATGACCACCAAAAACCAGAAATATACTTGATATTTTTTTAAGATATGCCATCGACAACTCCGCGATCCCATAACTCTAATAATTCAAATACTTCGCAAAAAGATGCGTTTTCGAAGATGAGTTGAATTGTGAACCTCACCGAGAGCGAAGTCCTGGAATGCCAGCGAGTCACGTGATTTTCGACACAATTTGCCGGCACCGCTGCTGCGCACGTGACAAATCCCTAATGTGACCTTGCGCAAGACGTCAGTAAAATTGCTGAACCTCGAATATAGCCTAAGTGCCATACCATTTTTCTCCATGCAATGTGTGACTAATATCGGCCCGAACTCCTCGAAGTACTTCGAGTTGTGCTGAGTACACAATTTCACAATCAAAAGCCGTTTTCAGTCGCCTGAAGGACTGCGTTCAGCCACTCAGCTCGATCGCTCACTCACGATGTCGGAATAAATGCTGTTCAGCAAATAATAGTTCACAATCTGGGCCATTTTTCGAGATGCATAAGCGGTTCAAACAATTTATTACCATTGACATTGCCAAAAGCTAATTTTAGATGCCCTTTCCGAGCCCTGGAATGAATCAATTCGTGTGTTATGGACATGTGAATGGGTGCCGATCTGAGCGTTTGCCAGTGGCATGTGAATGCGTGAGTGCCATGAGTGGCATTTGAATGAGTGCGATGTCGAGATCACGGAACCACACGATTCGCGGATGTTTCCAAATATATGCAAACTCAGCCTGACGGTGAATTTGTATGTTCCCTACTGCACATCACACGCTACCAACGTCCGCGAAGTCACTCGGAAAATGTATTTGGGTGTGAGGAGTCCCGCGAAAAAGTAAGAAGCGGGAAGCAATTTGACATGATTATTACCGCAAATGCGTCATGGTGGCTTGGTCACACTTGATAAATTTCCTGGACATGGTGTACATTACATCGGTTATATGCCGGAGGGATTTGTTGAAATGCAGCATCACATGAAAAGCTTCGACACTTCATGCATCGCCGACAAATGGCGGGATTTTCCAACGATCGGTATTCCTACACATGTGGCTAATTATTTCAGGTGTTTCATGAAATATCCAGTTGTAATCGAGCGAACAAAAAAACTGAACGCATCCAAACATCTACCTCACGTGTTTAGATGTTTGACGAAATACCCAGCTGAAACCGCGTGGTAAACTGAACACATCCAAACATCTACCTCACCTGCCCAAGTGTTCCATGAAATACCCAATCGACGCTGGCCTTTTGGGAAATCCCAGGGCTTGTCACGACATGTCTAGTTTCTCTTGCTGATAGGACGGAAGGGGTTTCAGGTATATCCTCCAAGTGCAACGACATTGGCATAATGTTAAGCAGCACGAGGTTTTAAGGGTATCAGCCCTGCCAGTTTTTGACGCTGCATAATGGCGCTGCATAATGAGATCAAATCGAAAGCAAACGAACTCATTTAAATCGGATGTAATTACGGTCACTTGGATACCGAAAGAAATACATGTTGCCTGGACAAGTGAATCATATTTTTCCCCTGCTGCCACATAGATTAACACGGGATTACGTGTTGACATCTCATGCAAGGCATGACAATGCACGAATCGTGGATCGGATGTTACAAACATGCCGATATTCAGCTTGCTTGAACAGGATTTCAGTTCCTTATTTATCGCACCGTTCGGTCTGAACAAACACTGCAATTGAAACCCAAGCACGAATTTACAAAGAATACGCACCACCTCCTTCAAATGTCCTTCAAATGTTCGCAGTCACTGGCATTGCATAATATCGAAAAGGTCGATGATCGTTAGCACTAAACCAAACTAGTCGGCGGTAGTGCTAAGATTAGTCAGTGTAATCAGTGCACAATTATGTACATAAAGCAGGAAATAAGCATGCAAAACCTACGAACTCGTCTAAGAACGTTCAGAGTTTCCACCATGTGTGAAATTGTCGCTCCGTGACCTGACCAGCCTCGATAATGACCTGACCTGCCTGACCTGACCTGACCAGCCTCGATAATGATGCTAGTTCGGCCACGGTCTCGATGAATCAAAATTGGATCGTGGCATTTTTTTTCGAGTCCTCGGCCTCGATAAATTGTTGCTCAAAGTTTCCAAAAGTGTGCCGTATCTCCAAACAAAGGAGCATTACAAGCAGTATTGCCAACCACTGCCGAGAGATATCGGGTGTATCGCCCTACCTCCCACATCCTCAACCCCCGCATCAGCAAAATTAGTCAGAAAGAAAACATTCTGGTGCCGACTGTCGCCAACATCACGCGTGACCCATAGAGGGTCTCAGAACTGTCGCCAGCATCACATACTACCCATCGAGGGGCGCAAAGCAAAATGTTACGTGCACACAAACACGTTGATACAAAACACATGGCTACTTAGGATTTATATAATAATTAAAACATATAGACTACTTGAAATATTAGTACTTCCCGGACTGGGGCACATACTTTGAACATCACCATGTCGATCAGGAAATGCCTCATCAGTCACTGCATGTCTCTTTTACATGGCTCTAAATGATCCATTATTATTAGAAAGGACCCACGCATACAGTTTGAAGTCAGTCAGCGTCCTCGAACACAGGGGTACACCAAGACATTTTGAATTAGAAGTGGACTGCTCAAGTGTTATAATCGAACTCTTCTCGTTCGAGAACCCGTGATTTCACATGGAAAATGCAAACTTTTCACCGATAAGGAGGAGGAGCGTCCCGTGGGTTCGCATGCTCGAACAATTCATGAAATTTCATCAACATACAGAATGTGTCAGAAAAAAATTTGAGGACCATAATAGACTAACAAAATTCGTAATCGTAATTTGGCGTGGCATTATTTGGCATTGGCAACTTAATTTCGGAAACATATCCGTCAAATGACAACGAGAGCGATCGCTACAAGATGACATCCGTCGTCAACATTACGCTAAATGCCCAGGTGTTCCATTGAATGCAGAACGTCAGCAAACGTAGAGGACGCACTACCACCGACGTCGCCGCAATGTCGACGATGCATGCATTGCCACCAACGATGCATACATCAAACGACGATGCATGCATTACCACCGACGATGCATACATCACAAACGACGAAGCATGCATTACCACGGATGTCGCCGCAATGCATCGCGCTTGAGCGGGAGGACCAATACGAAATTGGTCGTTCCGCCTCGTAGACAGTATGTTAGTTGTAATCCAGGTGTGAAGATACGTTTCTATGTTTTAGCTAAGCATGCATGAGCATTGCACATGTGTATAGCTATTATCTTCCAAGTTGGCTGTTTGCCGTCAGTGCTTGCGCACCCTTCCGAAGATTTTCGTTTCGTTCTCTGCTTCGAGGGTGCAATAATAGGTTCATTTACCGTCCAATGTCTTCGCTAGATAGCGGAAGCAAGCTATCAAATCATCGTAACGAGACCTACCCACGCTAGGCCTCCAGAAATTTAGGCACTTAACAGGGGAGACTCAGGGAACAAAACAGGGGAAGCTTTAAATATTCATTTCTCCTCCAGAATTGCATCATCTTTTTGTTGCGATTTGTATGCATAAGTGTCCGGCGTGATCCTTAGGATGCATTCCAGCACCTACATATGCACAACATGTTAGTGGAACATATGCACAATGTTTGTTGGGAACATATGCACAACATGTTAGTGTACAGATGTAGTTGGGAGCGGCCGACATAAACGTTTGTTTGTTGTACAAATCATCTTTTGCATACAATTGGGAACCTATTAGTGTAGCTTCCTCTTGTTTTAGCTCGAATCGATAGTGGTGGCTTGAGCAATATATGTTGTGGTTTGTGCTGTTAATCTAGCACTAGCATATATTTTATGGATAGCATGAACGGATTCAGGTTCAGCACCAACATTTGGGAAGGTTCGGAATATTGTGTTTCATAAGGACGTCATCTTCATGTTGTACATGAACCACACGACTTGCCTTCCATGTAGAAGATAAACTCCTTACCACTTGGCACAAAACAACACTATGCATGTGTATGAAAAATCGCATTGCCATACACCTCCACCGATCACAAAAAGATTAGATCAACTATTTCCAATAAACCTTCCTCCTGAGTCCGCCTCTAGCTTTCTGTCAATAAGACAGTGAAAACCAAACGAGTACGAACTACATCAGCCGTCGTGAGCCACGCCGGACCGACGTGATTTTGTTGCTTCCCTGAAGCATTCATTCACATAAAACCCTTAATTGCTTCATTCATTCAATCGATCACAACAGCACCCCTCACATCAGCATAGTGTGTATGAACACTCAGGCTCCGCCGTTCGACACCCACACCCGCACTAAAGGACAGCTTTCACCCTCTCCTAAGTTTTCTCCCTTGGGACCAATTCTGATTTACATAAATTGAGAGCCAATTTAGTAAACCAATCTCCAAGCATATAACAGGAACTTTAACCACCAATACTCAAAGCATGACAACTGTTGGCCACCGCGGGACAATCGGACACTGGCACACCTAGAATATTCACCTAAGGTTGTCACTTAACACAAGGCACTCACAAATTCGTATCTTCCATCCACTGATCTATATTACAATGTTATGTACATCAATCCACGAGAGGCAAATTTAAAAAAACAAGTGGTCATTGGCACGCCGGTAGCTCAGTTGATTGGAGCGCTGGTTCAACCTGTCCTGGCCAGACAGGGTTCGAGACGCTTCACGCGCTCGAATTTAGCCTCTGACTGGGAAGGTCAGTTGGCAGCTGGCCCGATAAGGCCGGGGACGAGCTACCGGGCGGCCGTGTCGGTTCATTAACGGCACGTTAAACTCTTGGCCAAAATTTTACCGTTGAACCGGAATTCATGGATCGAGTGGTGGGTCAGGGTCCACGCAACAAACTCTGCTTAGCAATAAGACCCCCTAGGGGTGGGTTCATGAACCCACCCCTTGAATAATTCGGACCAAATTTTTTCCTTTAAAAAAAGTTTCCCTAAGTTTATATCCATGGCCGCGACCCTGATTCTCCAGTGCCTAACATCCGCTAAATCTAAGCGCGTGATCGCTAGCCCATTGATCCGTGATCCTTTGATGAGCTTGCGGCTTGTTCTTGAAGATGGTTCCATTCTTCAGGATGATGTCTAACCACAAGGATTCTACTCCTTCACTATGTACATTACCATCTAGGGTATGACATTTCATTACTTGCCTCACACAGAGGAGTATTCCACCTCCTATCCTTGCCTTCCTTTGATGAGCATGCATGCAGTCAACTGTCAATTCAAATTCCTGCAAGTTACCTCCAAAAATGTTTTACTAACCCATGCCTCCGCTATGCATACCAAATATAGGTTTCAGACAACATACGCGTGTATTTCCAAATTCTGCTCCTAACACTTCTGTCATTTACACAAACATGATAAACTATTCCTTTCCTTGCTTGCGATACCTCTCACTTCATCATGACCTGCCTATGGCACCCTTCATAATCTGCCTAGTTTCCCTGAACCCTACTCAGAGCATCCTCATACCTATAACTGAGCAATTTAACTCCTCTCATGCTCAGATGTAACACATCTAATGCAAACATTTCAGTCCTCCCAAAAAAGTCCCCCACAGATCTAAGAACTTTACCCAATGCTCCTTGCAAATCTTGGTCACCTTGCTATTCAGTCAAATGACCCTATAATTCCATTATGCATTGCGCTTACCCCCGGGAGGATGGATTTTACCACTCCTCTCTTCCTTCTTTCTGCTAACCTACCTATCAAAGCCCTGTGCTCTTGTATTGCTTCCTCGGTTTTACCTCTTCCAGCGTCATTCATACCAACATGTACATTTACTGTTGCACCTCTCCACTTCTCTTCATTACTCCTTCTAACCTACCCCCCAACATACTTTACTAGGGACCCTGGGAAGCAGACTCGAGTCCTGAGTTGTGTTTTTAACCACAAAATGAACGATCAGTATACCTAAATCTTGAGTCTCCTATAACTGAAACCTTCCTCTCACCATCTTTGGCTATATTCTCGCTCCCACCTCCACCCCGAGTAGTATTACTCTCCCTCGCATGTAATTCCTCACGCTTACTATGCATTTCAAGGCCAGGGTCCACTTCCCTGAAAGCTATCCTAATGCCCCTTCGTCTAGTCACTGTCCACTCTCCTCTACCATCCCAAGCCTCACTAGTGTCACCATCACCAGCACTTCTGGAATTCTGCACCTGGCCTGTTTGACTCACACTACCTATAATAGGCCCCACCAATAAACACCTCAGGCGCTCCACTTCCCTTGCTAATATCTTTACCTCCCTACTCAAATGCCCGATGACCCCCATACATTCACACTTTCCACAGCCACCTTCCATTTTCTTAGGTTGATTTGTTTTTGCTATTTTTATTACTAACTAATCTAGGTATTTTCTGATCAAGATATATAGCTAACTAGTAACTAATCAGTGCACGAGCTTTCTAGCTCAATGTACTTAACACTCACTTGTTCTGCACATACAATGAGCAAAGCAACTGTCCTACTTACAAAAACCAAGCTAGGACTACTTCTGCAATTGGGAAAACTCAAGGGAGCTGTTCACTATAACGTATCAAGATATACTAGTTAGCAGCGACTAACAGAAACTGTTCAACATTAACAATCCGTCTTGCTGAATATATAAAACACTCATCTAGTTTCACTCAAACAAAAGAAGCAACAAACTATCCCCCAGCTTACAGAAACTAAACTAAGCGAAACTAAGCTTGCAGTTATCTTGTTCAGTCAAGCCCCTTGCCAGCTACGAACTAAACTGCAAAATGCAAAAGTAATATACCACCCCTTAACTTAGACGTGTATATTAAGGTCGGCGCCCCTACAGAAACTGTTTCGCTGTGGCGCAGCTTTACTCCAGATAAATATTGCTTCCAAAAATAAATAACAATATAACCCACATAAAGCCTAGACAATCTCTACAAGTACAATGTTTGGAACACAAGTATATAGCTGGTCTCGTGCCGTTAATTGGTTCTAGTTCAAACCCTGATTCAAAAGCCTAGATATAACTGGGATAAGAACATTTATCTACAGCAATTTAAACTCACAACCTAAATGTAGCACACAAAGAAAACACAAACTTCGTCCTCTAACTATCCTATCAACAGAAAGCTAAGCCACGTGACCGCGCCACCCGTCTACAGTGCGGCCACGTGACCGCGCCACCTGTCTACAGTGCGGCCACGTGACCGCGCCACCCGTCTACAGTGCGGCCACGTGGCCGCACTCTATCGATAATTATAGAAGCCCAGAGTACCTAAAATAAGCCAAATACAAAAAAACAAAACAAAAAAACATCTAACCTCCATAACCTAACCTAGAACCCACAATAGGACAAATTTCCCCTCCGCTGTGCCCAACCGGTGCCCAACCTTTTTCTCACCAGTCTTCCCGCGACCAGAGGAGAGCAGCGAGGCGTCTAATCTCTGTTTGTACGAAGCTCAGGATATCCAGACTGGTATGGATATGTACATATTGGCCACGCATGCAATTTATGCTTATATAGCTCTAACTCTATCTGATGGCTCGGATATACATAGTGATATAATCGGATATTTCGGATATGCACAGTGATGGTATCGGATTATTCGGATGTGTACCGCGAGTGTTTCGGATAGTTCGGAATGCACAATGCACAACTGATGATCGCTAAGAGGAAAAATTCACACATTGATCCCAGACCAAGGATACCATGCAGCGTTCTGAAACAAACGGCCTTTTGGATCCAGCAATGGTTTGCACATGAGTTCAGAGCGAAGTCATGCATTTCTGTTTTACTTGCACAGGAGTGCAAGCATCCCGACCCATCCCGGTAGCATCCCGACCCATCTTTCCAGCTGGATCGGGTTGCGGACGTCTGTCCTGTTCTAAAATTATATTTGATCATGTGAATACTTGCAGGATGGATGGTGCAAGAACAACATACGTTGCTGGGGATTCAGTCCATGACTGAAGAAAAAAGCAAATAAAAGAAACTATATATCTGCCTTCGCAAAACGCTTCCCTAAAGCTAGCATGACACCTTATTTCCACAAAATACTTGCATGGCGTATGCTTCTTTTTCAAAGACAAAGACCAAGACAAAGACAAAGACTTGCATTAGGGCTATCCACGATGTTCTCCTGGCTATAATAGCTCCTCGTCACTATACATAAAATATGTCACAAGGAAACTGAGTCATGGGTACAAATTTCGCATACACAAGCACATTATCGACGCATGCACAGACAACAGGTGCATAACACGCTCACGGCGGTCTATGCGACAAATGGCGATGCATGTCTGAGCTGCGGCACAGGCGGCTGCTTCACTATTGCGTATTATTTATTATATATATGTTACTGCGGCATATTAACATGATGCATCAACATTAAACGACAGTGCATTTGACCTGAGCCCAACTACATGCGGAATAATTATAATGTAAGTTCTTTTTGCATCCTATCTTAAGCCTGCTCCTCATCCAGTGCACGCACCAGTAAATCCTGGTCCTGCACCACCCTAGGATACACCAGAACATCCTGGTACTGCACCACCCCAGGATACACTAGAGCATCCTGGTTCTGCATCACTCCAGCATGCACCAGAGCATCCTGGTCCTGCACCACCCCAGGATACACCAGAACATCCTGGTACTGCACCACCCCAGGTTGCACCAAGCGCATTTCCATGTGATTGTCGGTTTCTTCATCAATCTCCTTTCTCCAGATACGATGATGCCGAATTAGCACCGGCGGCGAAGTCTGTTTCGTTTTTACGACGGCGAAGTCTGAGCTGGTCTTGTTCCTTGTCAATGGTACGAAAATCCATCTGAGCGGCCCGACCCAGTCCAGTCCGGGCCAACCTCCACGCTTTGGAAACCGTAATTACTTTTTCGTTGCATCGTTTCGCGGGATAATTTCTACACTCGTGATCCCATGTACTGATTTAATTATGTTTATTGGCCTGTTTTTATCCACCTTTCTTCCTGAAGAGCTTCTAAGCATTGTTCGAAGAAAGAGGTTCGCGGCATCGTTTTCGCTCACGGGCAACGTGGCCAGCGTTTCACGGTGTACCACCATATTTCAAATGCTATTTTACTCATTCAGTGCAAGATCTGTTCGTCTTCGTTTGAAATTCACCAACCTCATCCCAATATTTCTACCAAAATACCCCCAATGTTAGTTCAAGGATAGAGGATTGCAGTGGGTCCCAGGGCGCTGGCAGCTCACCATGCAGCTGGCACCGCAGCTGGCACCGCAGCTGGCGCCGCAGCTGGCACCGCAGCTGGCACCGCAGCTGGCACCGCAGCTGGCACCGCAGCTGGCACCGCAGCTGGCACCGCAGCTGGCACCTTGGTCAGTTGTCACAGGCTCATTGCCTTCAGTGTTTTGCAGCCATGCATCTTGAAGCATGCATGCAGAGACCAAATGATTTTGGATGCGATACATTCATCAAATTGCATTGCTGAAAACTAAAATGGGAGTGAAACGGGAATGGGAGTCTTGGTTGGTTGGTTATTGGTTTTTACGACACGTCGACCGTTGAGTCATATAGCGTCGCCAATCTCTCACGCCGATTGGTCGCGGGCGAAGAGTAGCGACAGGTGAGATTCGAACCCACAATCTTTCGATTGCGAGACGAGCATCTTACCCCTAGACCACTCGTCCCCGGAATGGGAGTCTTGGGTGTCTTGGGAGTGAAACGGCGATATCCAGAACACGATCAGACATGCTACCGCTGCGTCCTCGGGCAGAAGGCGGTCGCCGGTTGCGATGAGAGCTCTTTGGGTAGCTGCTCGTGCACGGGAATGGCGCTGAAAGCTCCCTTCTTTGAGCAGTGATTGAGGATACATGAGGAGAAATATTGTGATGGAAGTTGGGAAACCTTCAAATAAAAAGAGAACATCTTGCCTCAGCGAGAAAATTAGGACTTGAAGTACTGCATAAGTCTGCGATTCGCTGCTGAAGGTTGCCCGAGGGCGGAAATACCACCACTAGTCTCTTTTTAAGCAAAGATTAAGAGCACGCCATAAATAATATTGAAACATAAATGGGCAAAAAGCAAACCTGAAAAAGGTATACCTAACTCCGGGCATGTGAATTAGAACGCGAAACTCTGCAACGAAAAACAATCACTACGATTTCAAAAGCGTGGCCGTCGGGCCAGGTCGCTCCGGCACGTTTTTACACCAAGTGTACGGGACACGCTCTGGCTTCACTCTCATCTGTGGCAAGGCCACAACACGTTCCGTAAGCTGTCACAAAATATCATCAGACATTTTGTGTTCATAAACAGAAGTCGGCAGCAAGCACGAAACGTGCCCATTCCTGGCTCTGGTTCTCGGCGGAAATTCAAAATGTTCTTTTTTCTTGACTAAGAAGTGGTCGCTGGAAACGTTGCATGCTCGCCACTTGTATTTCTGATGGCACGGGTGAATGCATTTCGTCACGGCGATTTGCTAACGCTATCACGCGAGACAATCGGATGGTAAGTTTTCAATATCTTAGGAAGATTCAATTTCAACCCGACCGCGGTAATTCGACTCAAATTGACCACGCAGAGTAGAGTTTATTCATGGGAGTAGAAGCGGAAGATGAGAAGACAGACGATGCCGTCCTAACCTTCGGCCACCGCAACCAATAGGACAAGCACGAGCGTTGTGTGGAAAAAGCCAACTTGAAAGGTGATTTCCTCATAATTTGCACGTTCCTGTAACCATTTGTTAAATAGGGCTTTGGTGAAGGCACCCAGGCAAAAAAATGTGCGCGTATTCGGCCCGACTTGGTACAGTTTTCTACTCGATCCGTCACCGACCGGCTGCCCACAGCCGCCGCCGCCGCCGCCGGCGAGCCACCTGTTGCGCTGCGGCGGCGTCGCTCCCCTCCTCGTCGGCGCTCCCCTGCCGTCGGCGGCGCTCCCCTACCGTCGGCGGCGCTTCCCTCCAACGGCCACGCGGGAGCCGCAGGGGGAAGCTGAGCTACACAGGGTACACAGCAGATGTCACGCCAGTGCACTGTCGCACCCTCTCGGCCCCGGCGAGTCGCCGACCGTGACACAGCGACCCAGATCGCCAGCGGCGACGGGCCAGAGCCGGCCAGCTGTCTCGAGGTTCGGTGACGTCACCCTCACCCGCGGGGTCTGCTGCCGTCATCCTCACCTGCAGGGTCTGCTGCCGTAACCCTCACCTGCAGGGTCTGCTGCCGTAACCCTCACCCGCAGGGTCTGCTGCCGTCCGGAGCGGGCCAGCTGTCTCGAGGCTCGGTGACGTCACCCTCACCCGCGGGGTCTGCTGCCGTCATCCTCACCTGCAGGGTCTGCTGCCGTCACCCTCACCTGCAGGGTCTGCTGCCGTCACCCTCACCTGCAGGGTCTGCTGCCGTCACCCTCACCTGCAGGGTCTGCTGCCGTCACCCTCACCTGCAGGGTCTGCTGCCGTCACCCTCACCTGCAGGGTCTGCTGCCGTCACCCTCACCTGCAGGGTCTGCTGCCGTCACCCTCACCCACAGGGTCTGCTGCCGTCACCCTCACCTGCAGGGTCTGCTGCCGTCCGGAGCGGGCCAGCTGTCTCGAGGTTCGGTGCCGTCATCCTCACCTGCAGGGTCTGCTGCAGTCACCCTCACCTGCAGGGTCTGCTGCCGTCCGGAGCGGGCCAGCTGTCTCGAGGTTCGGTGCAGTCACCCTCACCCACAGGGTGTGCTGTCGCCTCCCTTACCAGCAGGGGCCGGAGCAGGCCAGCTGTCTCGAGGTTCGGTGACGTCACCCTCACCTGCAGGGTCTGCTGCAGTCACCCTCACCCACGGAGTCTGCTGCCGTCACCCTCACCTGCAGGGTCTGCTGCCGTCACCCTCACCTGCAGGGTCTGCTGCCGTCACCCTCACCCACAGGGTCTGCTGCCGTCACCCTCACCTGCAGGGTCTGCTGCCGTCACCCTCACCTGCAGGGTCTGCTGCCGTCACCCTCACCTGCAGGGTCTGCTGCCGTCACCCTCACCTGCAGGGTCTGCTGCCGTCACCCTCACCTGCAGGGTCTGCTGCCGTCACCCTCACCCACAGGGTCTGCTGCCGTCACCCTCACCCACAGGGTCTGCTGCCGTCACCCTCACCCACAGGGTCTGCTGCCGTCACCCTCACCCACAGGGTCTGCTGCAGTCACCCTCACCTGCAGGGTCTGCTGCCGTCACCCTCACCCACAGGGTCTGCTGCCGTCATCCTCACCCACAGGGCTGCTGCCGTCACCCTCACCCACAGGGTCTGCTGCCGTCACCCTCACCCACAGGGTCTGCTGCCGTCACCCTCACCCACAGGGTCTGCTGCCGTCATCCTCACCCACAGGGTCTGCTGCCGTCACCCTTACCCACAGGGTCTGCTGCCGTCACCCTCACCTGCAGGGTCTGCTGCCGTCACCCTCACCCGCGGGGTCTGCTGCCGTCACCCTCACCCACAGGGCTGCTGCCGTCACCCTCACCCACAGGGTCTGCTGCCGTCACCCTCACCCACAGGGTCTGCTGCCGTCACCCTCACCCACAGGGTCTGCTGCCGTCACCCTCACCCACAGGGTCTGCTGCCGTCATCCTCACCCACAGGGTCTGCTGCCGTCACCCTTACCCACAGGGTCTGCTGCCGTCACCCTCACCTGCAGGGTCTGCTGCCGTCACCCTCACCCGCGGGGTCTGCTGCAGTCACCCTCACCTGCAGGGTCTGCTGCCGTCACCCTCACCTGCAGGGTCTGCTGCCGTCACCCTCACCTGCAGGGTCTGCTGCCGTCACCCTCACCTGCAGGGTCTGCTGCCGTCACCCTCACCTGCAGGGTCTGCTGCCGTCACCCTCACCTGCAGGGTCTGCTGCCGTCACCCTCACCTGCAGGGTCTGCTGCCGTCACCCTCACCTGCAGGGTCTGCTGCAGTCACCCTCACCTGCAGGGTCTGCTGCCGTCACCCTCACCTGCAGGGTCTGCTGCCGTCACCCTCACCTGCAGGGTCTGCTGCCGTCACCCTCACCTGCAGGGTCTGCTGCAGTCACCCTCACCTGCAGGGTCTGCTGCCGTCACCCTCACCTGCAGGGTCTGCTGCCGTACATTCCGCGCATTGCGAGCAGATCGGCTGGCCTTGGATGAGGCAGGTGTGCCGTACTGCGCAAATGCCTAATATAGCTACCAGGCTGCCACTCATCTTTTGCATTCCTTTTGCACACGACGCGCAATTGTTTTTGTTTTGTTGTGTTGTTTTGCTAAAACATCGGTCGAATCGCCGAATTTCAGCCCACTGTGCGCAAAAGGGAAGCCGATTTGTTCTACCCTTTGCGACCATCGAGCACCAAGCGCATAAATAAATTGCCGGACTTGAGCTGTTAAGCTTTCGACAGTCTCCAAGTAACAACGAAGCATTTCGTTACCATCCGTCAAATCAGGGTTACTATGAGCACGCGGCAATTCGCTGGTCAAACAAGCCGTTGCAAAACGCAAGAACAATTCTGGTAAATTACACGTGTAGCATGACATTGTAGAGTCTTACCACAGCCAGAGTTATTGCGGCTGACATAAATTATACTTGCAGAAATCTAGGGGATGATTTGACAATAAAGCTCTTAAAAATCTGAAGACGCGAGGAATCGGAAATTAAATATTGAGAATCTGAGCTCTAGAGACGAATACTAGCAGGCACATTACGAGTATATCTTGATTAATGAATAGTGTTTGTGGAATGTGAATAAAAGTAACGTCAAGGCGACGAAACCACCCCGGCAAGCATTGCCTAGCTTTTGTCACCATAGCGACAACGATATTTTTTCCCGGTGACTGACTTACGGTGGGAAAACTCGTCAAAAGAGAGCCGTTTCAAAACGCAATAAAAAATTCCAGGAAACTGCTCGTGTAGCCTTACTGTGGAGGGTCTTACCACACATGCAGTTGCAACCAACATCAGTTATAATTGCACATGTCTAGGGGATTAGACTTCGGGAATAACTTACATTTGTGATGCGCACAGATGCGACTACAACAGCGTCTTCTCGTCTTGCAGTGTAGCCTTACACCACACCTCAGGACAGGACCTCGGATCAGCAGTCGCTGGCTGCTGCGCCCAACTACATGCGCTTCGCGTCGTGCAACAAGAATGGGATTGTTCATGATAAATGTGTCACATGGTTGATTTACATCGAGAGTGCTCCGATGAAAGTGGATATTAGTCTATGCCCCCAACGTATGCAAGTATTTTTTTTTAGTGAACGCAAATTTTGCGCAACGTTTTCTTTAAGAGCTGCATTTCCGACCAGTATGAAAGTCTACCTTGTGACAACAATCTGCTTACATGAAATGAGAGGGAACTGCACAAAATGTCTCATATCTGGCCAGTGTGTTAAATGCAACGGCTCACTTACTGACAAATATGTCAATTGTGCAAGACTTGCTTGGTTTCGTAGTACTATACGCTTATAACAACGTGCAATTCTGTACGCAAGACGTACGGCATGCACAACATGCTCTTCCAAGTCCTCCAGCTTGCGACATGAAAATAAGCTAAGCAAGCATACAGTGAAGATGCTTTGTAATTAAAAGCTGGCACATAATCACATATTCCACATGGCGTTTAAGACCGCCGGCAGGCATTCAAAGTTGTCATATCGCAGGTAAAAAGACCATTGCGAAGTATGCCCCAGTTGACCATGCCTAGCACCAGTGCGAGGTGTGCCCCAGCTGACCGTGCCTAACACCAGTACGAGGTGTGCCCCGGTTGACCGTGCCTAACACCAGTGCGACATGTACCCCAGTTTACCGTGCCTAACACCAGTGTGACATGTGCCCCAGTTTACCGTGCCTAACACCAGTGCGACATGTGCCCCAGTTTACCGTGCCTAACACCAGTGTGACATGTGCCCCAGTTGACCGTGCCTAACACCAGTACGAGGTGTGTCCGGTTGATGTAAACAGTGTGGGGCCCCAGTTTACCGTGCCTAACACCAGTGCGACATGTACCCCAGTTTACCGTGCCTAACACCAGTGCGACATGTGCCCCAGTTTACCGTGCCTAACACCAGTGTGACATGTACCCCAGTTTACCGTGCCTAACACAGTGCGACATGTGCCCCAGTTTACCGTGCCTAACACCAGTGTGACATGTGCCCCAGTTTACCGTGCCTAACACCAGTGCGAGGTGTGTCCCGGTTAACTGTGCGTAACACCAGTGTGAAGTGTGCCCAAGTTAATCGTGCCTAGCACCAGTACGAAGGTGCCCCAGTTGACCGTGCCTAACCCCAGCGTGTCTGTCCTCACATGGCTGTTCAATGCACGCTACATTGTACGACATGGCATGGCGACATGGCATGTCATGGCATGGCGACATGGCATGTCATGGCATGGTACGGCATATCCGAAAACGAGCTGACTGCAACGGCAACATGATCCAGACGAGATTGACATCATTGAGGGTGTGCATGTCAAGCACATTGAAATCAATGTGGAAGTTGAATATGGATTACGATCAGATGCTTCCGGCGGCCTATTCACTATTCATCGTCGAGTTTAAAAGGCAGGAAGCCTTTTAAACTTTATGACAGCTACAAATACACCAGCAGCTTCTGTTCATGCATTGTAAATCAGATCAGATTCTTCGTCCGACCGAAATCTGTTGAGCGGAGCTTGTATTAAACTCACCGCCGGGAAGTTACCCCACCAAGCCTCCAAAAGCTGCCATTGCAACGTCATCACTATTTGGTGTGTTCATCACACCTGGATGGGTCAATAGGTGGGACCCAGCTGCAGCTGATTTCACACCGCGATAACGTCATCGTTTCAGATGTAACCAGCCTTGGAGAATGCAAAAGGAACAGTAATCTGGTGTTCAAACTCAAATGAAATCCCGATGGTTTGAACAATTTCATGCTGTGCTCCCATCACGCCTTCAGAATGTTTTAGATACCCCAGCGTAAAATAACTCTCGAATATGTACTGCAAGATAGTGCTTCTCATGTCAGCGAGCACGGGTGATGATTTCTGAAAATTATTTGAGGGGCAAAGTATATGAAGGCAGTGAGCATGCCCAATGGATTGGGGGGGCATAATCCATAGGGTGTCATGCTAAAAGTTGAACTTAATGAGGGGAGGGGAGAGGAGGAGGCAAAGCCAACGTTGAGGGGGCACTTGCCCATCAAAAGTATATAAAACAATACCCCTGTCAGCGATGCTTATTCAAACAAACAGTGGAGAGAGGCTGGTGTTCTGGACAATGAGAGCTCAATACAATGATACGTGACCAGATTGCCTTTCAGTCTGTGAGGTGAGTGGGAGGCCAACATGGCTTACGAGAACTTGTAAGAACGGATGATGCCAGCAAATAGATGAAAGTGTTCAATCCAAAGGTGTTCAAACTTAGGTGTTCAATCCAATGGCGGCTGTCCTCGTGGTTCTCATGGTGGCGTCATCAGGACTGCGACAAGTGGGTGAAATCACACTTCCGTTGTATTGGGCACAACAATGACTATTCGCTGGATTACACTGGTGGGGTACTCACCCGGCTTTAAGAAACCTGGACAGACCTGGACAACGTTTAAAGTTATTTCTGTACTTGCAGTGTCAGAGTGAGTATCAAATTGTGTTGTTTGAGGGGAGGGGTCACAGCTCCCACTACTTCTGCCGCGCTGATGTTATATTTATGTGCTGGGTGCAATAACATGGTCCCTTTACATCGATTCCACAACACAATTTCTAAAAGCCGATACACATTTATCATTTGCATCGTGCTCAGCTGCTCAGATCTCATGGCGCTGCCAATCTTGCACACCAAATGATTGGTGGATGCGAAATTTCAATAAACTGGCAAGATTCGAACCCAAAACCGCACAGTGCTGAGACAAATATATGTGTCAACCTTCAGTGTGCTGCCTTCCTATTTAGAAGACAGAAATGTGAGGATTTCGTGAAAGCTAGTGCTAGCTTTACATTTACTAATTACATCAATTTTATTTCGCATACGCAGCGATATCAACGTACACATTGCTCGCATTTCGCTACCAAAGCAACATGGAGCAATGTGCCAGGACACAAATGGGACAAGGTCGAACGCCAACGCAGCCCTGCCACACAATACACAGACATCGATCAAATCCCAGGAATAACCCGAATCAAATCCCTTTACGGTCGAAGCGCAACACAAACCTATTGATATCAAATGGCGAGAAAATTGCGACCATCTCGTCGTTCCGGCGCCACGCTCGTGCCGCTTTGGCAACTGTCGCGGCCGCGACCAGCGCGGGATCGACGCCACACCACTGGCGTCGAACGCCGCCGTCGACGGCGGCGAGGCGTGCCTCGCAACGGCGGCGACGGAGATAAACCGCCCTGTCGAGAGGCGACCGGCTCATTATTGACTGGCCATTTCTCCGCCGATGGCTCCGTTGAAGAGCAATTCTCCGCGCCTCTCCAGAACTCTTCCGAATTCGGAGGGCCCCAGATGGCTTTTACGCGTTTCCTATCGGATGCAAATGCGGCGTCGAACGCGATCTAAAAATATTAATATGCCCCGACCCTTTCATTATGGTATCTACTCTTCGTGTCGAACGTTTTACTATCTTTCCTGATCCGATCCCCTCTTTTCAATATGCAAATGGTTCGACACGGTACACCGGCCCGGTCATAATGGCACTTTTATATCCGCTCCGTATTAGACTAGTCGCCCCAGGATCGCGTCCCGTGCCGAGGAGGCCGCGTCTCGGCCGAGACGACCCCTGGGGGACGGCCGCCTGCATTCTAAAGAGTCTAGTTAACAAAATCACATTATATTTGTTAAAAGCAAAGGGTGATTAACATAAAAATACGGCCGCCGGTCGGGCTTGATTAGAGTTTACTTGCCCGTCTGAGAGGCGGCGCGATAAAGGTCGTTTCCTTCGGCTGCCTCTCTGGCGTCGACTGGCACTACCGGAAAGATAATCAGGACGCACAGGCCGACCGTTTTCTTGCGAGAAGTTCGAACTTTCTGATCGGGAAAATGTTGAGCGGCGCTGGGTTATCGGGCGCTGGTACGACTACAGCAGCGGCTACGATGGGGTCTTCTGCTGATGAACACGTCGTCGGAAACGACAACAGTCCGACGCACACGGGCAAGCATCGGTCACGACTAGGGGCATAGCGCACTGTAAGCCTGTAGAGGTGGAGGGACTAGGCCGGTGCAGGCGATACCACGAGGTCAACATTTTTGTAGCCAGCTATTTCGTCTGGACAATATTTGAGCAATTCATGGGCGAAACATTTCGAAACGAAGGCCTTCAAACAGAGGTAAGTGATGCAGAGCTTACTGTTATTGTCATAATATAATTGCAAGGTAACTAAACCGCAGTGTTGGCGCTGGCGCCGGCAAGGTAGCACCACCATTTCCATAACATTCACCTTTGGACGAACAATAGATTATCTTTTAAAACAAGTTCCCACAATTGCCGAAGGCCACTACATCTTAAATCAACTGAGCATCAACGTGCATACAATCTGTGGAAAAGTAGCCATTACCTGAAAGAAAGCTCTTGAACAAGGCTGTTCCGTGGGCGAGCGGACAATTGACTATCTCCCATGCACATAGAGCATGTGTGAGCCGCGAGAATCGGCAAGCATGGGAACCAACAAGATATATTTAGCATGTGGTTTTGCAAGTCATTCTATCCAAAACGAATCTCTACTTTCTGGAAAATGCTCGAACTGTTCTGAAGTCCTGTTTGCTAATCTTTTCAAACATCTATCTTTACCAAATAAGAATTCTGAAAAAAATCGTTGTTCCAGAAATCGATACACATTTTTTTCCCCAAATAACAGCCTGCCATGACGCCTCTGTCGGCACGCGCGAGGGACAGACGCCGGCGACAGACACCCACTAACGCGGTGCTGCCCTGTCCGTGCGCCACAACATCGCACCGAGTCGAAACTTGACAGCGGCCGACTGGGGCGCCATGCACGTCACCGCCGGCCGGCGCATTCACCGCCGCGGGCCGGGCGCGGCTCGCACCACGGGGCGGCGCGCCGAGAAAAGTTGGCCGTTGTTTGCGGCCGTCGGCGCCGCGTCAGGATCGTCGCCGCGCCGCCGCGGGACGCCGGCCGCCGGTATTTGCATGCTCGTTTCGACTAATAGCGCGCGGCTGCCCGCCGCGCCAGGTATGGCTGGTGTGCGCGGTGTTTGTGCCGACGCCCCCCGCAGCCCCGAGCACGGTATTGAGTCGCCGGCCGCCTGGTCGGCCGGTATTGGTCTGGTTGCCGTGTGATCTGTGGATCCGCGGCAGGCGCCAACTTGATCCGCGCGGCCACAGCGGCAGGGTATCGATTCGGCGATCATTGTCAGTGCGTTGGTAGTGCAGTTCGCTGCAATGTATTGTAGTGTAGTTCGCTGTAGCGCATAGTATTGGAGTTCGCTGCAGTGTATTGTAATGTAGTTCGCTGCAGTATAGTGTGATGTAGTCCGCTGTAGTGTATTTGAGTGTAGCTCGCTATAGTGTATTGCAGTGTAGATCGCTATAGTGTACTGTAGTGTAGTTCGCTACAGTGTATGGTGGTGTAGCCCGCTGTAGTGTAATGTGGTGCAGCTCGCTATAGTGCATTGTAGTGTAGGTCGCTGAAGTTTATTGTAGTGTAGTTCGCTGTAGTGTATTGTAGTGCAGTTCGCTATAGTGTATTGTGGTGTAGTTCGGCAGCGTACTGTAGTTCGGTATAGTGTATTGTAGTCTAGTTCGCTGAAGTGTATCACAATGTAGTTTGTTGTAGTGTATTGTAGTGTAGTTCGCAAACAAATGTTGGTTTATATGGGACCGTTGGGAGCCTGCGGCGCCTCGATGGGCTGGATCCGTGGATCCTCGGTCAGTGGGCACGTGTCGTGGAATACGCATCGACGTGTCGTGGAATAGAAAGATGATGTTTGCTTCCAAATCCAGAGACTGCCCAGTGCTCATACGCCACATGAGACCAGAATGCACGAAGTTAAATAGTCGCCGCAGAAAAAGAAACATCTTAGGTATTCCTTGGCGTTTCTTTTTGTTGTTATTGAAAACAAAACTGAGAGCCAGTGCGCGTTCAGAAATCTAATATTTCTCTATTATCTAAGTTCTCTACGTATTTCAGCAGATACTTATTATCTATGTATCTAACGAAAATTCACATTCAGCTTTCTCTAAAGCATCCAGACGTTGAAAGAACCCAACGAAACCGCTTCTTCTTTTCATCCGGTTGGTCGTTGTGTATACATTTATTTCGCATCCATTGTTTTGCGCTGAGCAGCGCTGGCGTGGGCTTTTCCCTCCGCGTTCCAGCTCCCTTGCTTTGTTTATTTTTTCCCGCCTGTCGTAGTTTTCCCAGCTCATGAATATTAAAAACCGTAGAAATCACATCCTAATGCTCGCAATTACGCCAGAAGTTGGGCTAATTCGACCAATTAGATTGAATCGTGCCAGATTGGAAGAATTCCTCAGAATGCGCGGCCTGCGTGGAGACCGGCTAGTGTGTCTCGGCTGCACCTGTTTTGTCGGCACTCTCAGCACGCCATCGCCGGCACATCCCACTCCGAATCTCCCTCCCCACCTGAAGCCGTTCTTTCCGCCGCTGACGAATAAGTCAAAACACACCGTGTATGTGTCAGCGATATGAGGACGAATGCCCCCGTCCTAATTACTCACATTAAGTTTATTTGCCGAATCATACGGGTGTGGAGTCGTAATGGTTGTTTGAGTATCCCCCATTACGGTGCCGTCGCGGCCGACGCCGCGTCGACGGGCAGCGGCCGGGCAGCGGTGGAGGCGCGCGCCGCACCACCGGCCAGAGGGGGCTCAAACGGCCAGAGGGGGCTCAGAGGGGGCGCAAAGGGCCGGGTGCGGCGCTCCGGCTACTCGCAGGGAACGGCCGTGGGTTCGCAGACGTCGAGACCGGGCCCCTGTCACGGAGAGGACCGCGTGGGCGGACAGTGCGATGCGGGAGGATTGTGCCGTCGGTTCGTGTGATCCGATCTCATGCACATCGGGAATGTTTGTTGCCGCACGCGCTGATCGCACGCCGGGGAGCCGTCACGAGTCGTGGAGTTGTGTGCCTGCGAAGTGAGCGTGCTGCGTGTAGCTCGGCCGGTGCGACACGGAATGAGCGGGGCAGTCGTAGAACAGGAGCAGACCTCTGCGAACGGGCGGTGCCAGGTCGAGGCTGATGAAGTGGCGTCGGCTCAGAGTTAGTAGGTCAGGAGACGAGGCACAAGGTCAGCACTGGTCTAGATACTTGCAATGCACGGGTCTAATACCATTCCAACTTGGGGAATTACTTCCGGCCAAGTTCTGGATGCATGTCTGTGTAGGTCGGGTGAAATGTCAGGAACCAAGATGACTGAGGATGTTGCTTGCCCGACAGGAACGGTCGTTTCAGCTTTCGGTCTGGTGAATGGATCAAAAGCTTGCATAGTGGACTGAGCGCAGGTTGCTGGGCGCATCGTGGACTGGGTACGTTCCACTCCAAGCTCTGTCCAGAATTCGGCGTATGCTACCCTCCAAGTTCTGTCCAGAATTTGGCACGCAGTTCACTCAAAGCTCTTTCCAGAATTCGGCGTATGGTCCGTTTCAAGTTGTGCTTCAAGTTGTCTTGCTACACGGTTCGCTCCACGCCTGGGTATGTTACTCGGTACGGAGATCAGCCACAGGACCAGGCTCTAGGTCAGATGAAGTGTGTGCCGGAGATCGGGCCAGGGTCGGGTGCAAGGCCGGGTATGTGACTCGATACGGAGACCGGCCACAGGACCAGGCTGCAGGTCTGATGGAGAGTGTGCAGGAGATCGGGCCGTGTCGGGCGCAAGGCTGGACATATTTCTGAGTCTAGCCAGGGCTCCGGCACAAAGACGGGCCTAGGATTGTGAAGCAGTTATCGTTCGAGGATGTGATGACAAACGCTACAATGCACTCTTCCGGCTACAGCTGGGCTGGCACCACACACACATGACGAGCCAGGAGGGTTCAACGACGGGCCGTGCCAGGTTGAGGCCTACCCTCTGAGGCTTCCAGCCCGTATCGAATTGACGCAAACGCCATCGCGTTATACGATCAACATGGTCGATGCGCCCTAAAGCCCAAATAACTAAACACCATCGCATGACGTACTGCTGCGTCGTCAACAACAGTATGTGCTACCGCCAGGCCAGCAGCAGCTCATCACACCAACGGACTGAGCCATGCACCGTCGCTGGACTGGCAGCGACTCTCCCGACGCGGAGGTTCTCCCGCCGGCGCGCTCGCCCCGCGGCCCGGAATTAATTTGTGACGTCACCGCGGGATTAATTTTCGACGTCATCGGGAGGCCATACGGCGGGTCGAAACAGATGCTCTCCATTGAAAGAAATGGAACGAAGAATCGGTCGTCATTTCGAGCGGAGCGCAACTTTTATTAACTTCAAAGCCACGCCGGTAGCCGAGAAAGATTTACATACAGATTGACCACCTGATGATATGGAATTGAAGACACCGGAGGCCAGCTTCACTGTGCCGGAAGACAATTTCGCAATTCAGAGTGTCATCCTTCTGAGCAAACCAGGTTATTGAATTTCTGATATTTGTTAGCATGGAATCACGAGATATTTATGCATTAAATGCAAACTGATCATGATACCATTATATCACGAGAATAAACCCTAGCATGGAAAGCCACGGTAATCCATAAATGTTGGCCTTATATCCTGAGAAACTTTACATTGTTGTCACTAGGCATGATACAAATTATATCTTAAAATCATGGGATGAGAACGTGGCGGCTGCGCTTTTCTGAACATCCTCCACATGGTCCCAGCCGCGACAGTGCCTCGTCCAGATGGGTAGCTCAGAGTATACACTGTAGCACAGCGTCACTGAGGTAACGCACTTAAATTGGTTCTAAAATTGTGCCTTAAGATGTTCTCCCACCACGTGCCGGCTGTCGGCCACATACGTAAAGTTTATTAATCAGAGTAAATGCGTGGCAGACCAGCCGGTGACCGGCGACTTTACATTCCATATTTTGCATATGCTGTCGTGAAAGCCAACTCCACCTGTCAATTAAGCACCATACAATCGAAGCATGCAAGGCATAGCGTCCCACCCTAAAACATGCACGATTCGCCACCGTGCTCGAGCTGGTTTTATTCGTTGTTGGTTGGTTTTCTCCCCGTCTCACTCACCACCCCTTGCACACACGTGCATGCATACATACATACATACATACACACACACACACACACACACCGCCAAACCACGTATCTGACAGACACACACACACACACACACCGCCAAACCACGTATCTGACAGACACACACACACACACACACCGCCAAACCACGTATCCGACAGACACACACACACACACACACACCGCCAAACCACGTATCTGACAGACACACACACACACACACCGCCAAACCACGTATCCGTTCGGTCCAGTCGACTCGAGATTCGGCCCTTCGTGCCGGCCGGGTGAACCCCGACCCCTGGAGGTCAGATCTGCGGAGCGTGGCGGCGTGTGCGTCGAACCGTCCCCAGCCAGGCGGCACCACCGAGTCGACCTGCATAAAATCGTGGCGCTGTGTCCGGCGGCGCCTGTCGTGTCGCGCTCGACGGAGCATCACTCCGCCGAACGTCCCACAAAGGCAGCTGCCATATCGGTGACGTCACCACTCCGACGTGGGCGTCTGGGCGGGGAGGGAGGGCTGGGGGCGGGGGCGCACGTGTCTTGTGCCGAGGGATCCACGTCAGCGGATCGCAGTGCTTTTCGGGGGGTTCACTGCTCCATTCACTGGTGAAATGTGTCCTTGTTCGTTCCACACCACAGAGCAGAGCATCCACAGACACTGAAGCGTGTTTTGCCTACGTCTTCGCCTGTAGCCATTCCCACTGAAAGTTCTAAACTCTTCCCACGTAATCGCCCCCATACAGTGGCAAAATATGAAATGTAATGCAACGTGAACCTTTGGATTATCACGGGGTTTTCAGTATCTTTTCCTTTTATAACCTCTTATGGTTTTTCACCCCGATAAAATTAAAGTTGAAAGAATAACGCCAGTAAGTCGCGTAGAACACATAGCACAAAATTGTTCACGATGCATGTCGTGGTTCATTCTCGGTACATGATAGAGCCAATACATGGCACAGGCAGGACTGGTGGGACCGGGGAGTCGGGCACTACGCAGTCACAGGCAGTCAGTACGCAGGCAGTCACACCGAACACTTATAAATAAAAAAAAGATATCACATAAACAATACACCGATGCTGCAACGTCATCAGCTTCATTGACATTCGCCCCATTTATCATGTCTCACAAGATCGGAAGACGTAACGGACATTTCCACCTCTTGTGAGACTTTTGAGACTCGGAAGACTTAATGGACACCACTCCCTCTTCCGCACGTATCACAAGATCGGAGGACTTAACGGACGTGTCTACCTCTTGTGAGACTTTTGAGACCCGGAAGACTTAATGGACATAACAAACGTACGGATGCAATCGCACCAGACGGCCTCCCAAACGGGCACCGAGCATTTCTGTGGCCTCGCTCGATCTAGAATTCGGCCAAAGTGCTTATGAGCCAGAAGTAGTAACAAATCAAAACATGGATTCGGCCAGCCTCCCGTACGGCAGCTGCATATAAGCTGCATGTAATCCCGCCGTACAGCGCAGGACTCGTGCAGTGGCTGGTGTGGGACGTAGGTTCCAGCCCCAAAGGCCACCTTCGTGTCCAGAGTATGCAGCCGTCGACTGGGCTGAGAAGGCTTCTACCATCTGATGGTGTCAGCACAGTGACGACACCGCACCTTTCCGGCCAGGGTCACGTAAGTGAGGTGAAGTGCCATGGTCGGCGGCAGGTTTTGGGCTGTAGTACGAGCTCTGCTCGGCCCTGGCTTCGCAAACCGCGAACTACTCCAGGTAAGCCTGTCGAAATTGACCTTCGTGGAACAACAATGCGCTCAATTTTCGACGAACCGTGGATTTAGTCCTGCTTAGCCGAAGTCGTTATACAATGATTTGTATTGTATTGTATTGTATTGCATTGTAGTATTGCATTGTAAGAATTTGCCTTGTATTGCACAGTGATGATTGCAACTCGATTGCATTGATGCAAACGGCAGACGCCAATGAACTGCTCGGGTTAGCTTATCGTCGGTGTCTGGATTGAATTCTCTTCGGCCACCTCAGGCCATTTTGAGACAGTAGGAAGGATGAAGCCGGGGACAATAGTGGACAACTGGGATGGGCTCTGGAGAGGAGCGGGACAATAGAGTGCATGATGCGGTGTTTGGGTTCAAATCTCTTCGGCCAGCTCGGGCCATTTGGAGCCTAGGGGATGAAGGAGACGGAGAAAACAGTGCAGAGAAAAGATGTTAGGATGGGGAAATATGCGGGGAAGAGTGAGTGAGTGCGGATGGGAGTAGATTAGTTCCACGAAATAATAATTTTGAAATTGACATGTATTCAATTCCCAACCAAACCTCACAATCCACCGAATTAAACTGAGTATAATGTCCATTGTGAATTTTTCCAACCATAAAAATGTTTCCTTCTGATGAAACTTGTGATGCTAAAGTTTCATCACAATACACTGAAACTTGTGATGTGAAAAATGTCTCCTTGTGATGCTGGCATTTATACAGTTTGCCTAAACCACTCAAGCCATTTTGAGACAATAGGAAGGATGAAGGCGATGATGAAGCCTACCGCGAACAAGCAATGCCACGGATCGGCACGCAGGAATCCAGGCCGCATTTACAGACACAGGTATATTTTAGATGATATGCTGAGATCACCTGCGCTGTGACCTTTCACTGCGAGGTGTATTTCCCATCCAGTTCTTGGCGAACAACGTTTGCGTCCCGCGCTGCGCCAGCACGCGTCACCCCACCGCCTCCTGTCTCACTTGCTCACGGCGGGGCCGCCCAGCGCCGCGCCGCGCGCCGCCAGCCCTCAGTGATTAGCGTTGTCTTATTTCCTCCAAAAATCTTAATTTTGTTAATTAGCAGCAAAAGGAAGGCAACAAGATTAAGACGGATGGCGCGGCGCTGTCTGGGACGGGGAGCCTTCCGTGGGCATTCAGCTGGGAGCAGCAGATACGTCATCCGGCGGCCGCCGGCGGCGTGCGGCCCTGTATTAATTACCCCCGACTTCCCGGCGCGCGCTCGGTCGCCCCCGCCGGCCGAAAAGCCCGCGCGGCCGGCCGCACTCGGGATCGGGATCGGTCACAGCCTATCGGCGGCGGCGGCCGCGCGCCGCCCGCTCAACAGTCGGGCGGAAGTGCCGCAACATGCAGATGAGTCGGCAATCGGCAGCCGTGTTTGCGTCGCTTGGGCCGCATCGCCAGCTGATGAATTCGAGTACGCCCTCGCCGAAAGTGGTGCGCTTATTTCGTCGACGTTGAGGCATTTTATTTAACCCTCCACGCCTAACTGCTGTTCGCATCATTAAAAACTCCGGTGGCTTTAGTGAGGTGGAGCAGTGTAAATGACACGTAAAAACGACTATTAGTCCGTAAAAATGTAAATTAGAGGAGAATCTGACGAATCGACATTTCAGCTGGAAGCATTTCAATGGGAAATTTAGTGACATCGTTCGGGGCAAATGAAAAGGAAAAAGTTTGCCCAGAAATGGGACGGCAAATGCAGACCGGTTGAGATCCGGTCTCCGACACCACGAGCACAAACACAGTCCACAAGGCCGCTTCTTCGCGAGACAAATTTCCCACCACTCTGCAGCTACTTTGCGTGACAGAGCAGCCTGTGTCCGTCGCCACGCACGTGTGCAACACAACACTGTCGCTATCTCTGTTGCGCGTCTCCCCCCGAGCGGAAGCGGTCGTCGCCGGCAGAAATCAGCCTCCGTTCGTCGAGGCGAGCGACCGTGCGGCCGCCGTCTCGCTGCTTTCCCACGACGCCACGCGCGTGTCAACAAAAACGGCATCCATTCTTTCACCCCAATTTGTCGGCGATCAATCCGGCTGAGCCTTGCGATCGGCGCGCGTTTTTCCGGCGCGCGCTGCATTGTTCCTGTCGACGTGACAGGCCGCACCGACCCCAAAAAGCGCCGCCGGCAAAAACCGCGGCCACGTGGTTAGCCGATATCTAGTCCGGATGTGCGGTATGGGAACCAATTAGGCCAGCTGGGCTGGCAGAAAAACGCGGCCTCACGGCCGGTGCCACGCGAGGAGGAGCGCGAGCTGGGTGAGGCGGCAGTGGGGTCCTCGGGGAGGACAGATCTGCCCTCGGGAAACACTGACCACGGACCAGCTGGTCAAACGGAACACGCCAGTGCACTGGCGTGTATCGCACTGCAGTGTGATAGACAGTGCTGGCCGGAGGATGCAATGTCCGGCACGAAATTGCAATGCAATGCGATGCAATGCGATGCGAAATTGCAATGCGAAATTCCATTAAAGTGTGCTGATCACTCATGTCCCGGATCGAGGTAACTCATTTCACAGCTCAGTGGCGACGATTTGTGTTAGAATGCATGTGTGAGCACGAAGTTCTGGTTCTTTACCAGTGGGCCAATATATTGTGTTTGGAATACTTGGGAAGCATCAGTTCGCACAATCTCGACACATTCTGCATTTCTAAATATATGTCTCGATAGTGGCATGCTGGTCAAACATGACACATGCACGATTCATGATTCTTATCTTGGATTCTTTTCGACGCATTGAACTGCTATGTCACATGGCGTCGCCAACCTCTCACCTCGATTGGTCGCGAGTGAACCTTGTGCTCACGCCGGTTGTGAGATTCGAACCCACTGTCTCCCGATCAAGAGTCCAACGCCCTACCGACTGAGGTACCACGACTTCTAATATTTCCATCGTCCACCAAGCTCCCTAGCCTCGTAGCCAACATGAAATAAGTCCTCTCAATAGCGTTGCATGACTTGAGCCATCTGTCGCAGCGGTACGTGACGGGATGAGACGGGCCCCAGCAGCACCAGCGGACCGTGACGGGATGAGACGGGCCCCAACAGCACCGGCGGGCCGTGACGCGACCTGACGGGCCCCAGCAGCACCAGCGGACCGTGACATTACGAAACGGGACCCAGACGGGGGCCGTGACGGGATGAGACGGGCCCCAGCAGCACCAGCGGACCGTGACATTACGAACCACGGGACCCAGCAGCACCAGCGGGCCGTGACGGCGACCAGACGGGCCCCAGCAGCACCAGCGGACTGTGTTACGAAACGGGACCCAGCAGCACCGGCGGACCGTGACGGGATGAGACGGGCCCCAGCAGCACCAGCGGACCGTGACGCGACCAGACGGGCCCCAGCAGCACCAGCGGACCGTGACGCGACCAGACGGGCCCCAGCAGCACCGGCGGACCGTGACGCGACCAGACGGGCCCCAGCAGCACCAGCGGACCGTGACGCGACCAGACGGGCCCCAGCAGCACCAGCGGACCGTGACGCGACCAGGCGGCACCCAGCAGCACCAGCGGGCCGTGACGCGACCAGACGGGCCCCAGCAGCACCAGCGGGCCGTGACGGGACGAGACTGGACCCAGCAGCACCAGCGGACCGTGACACGACCAGGCGGAACCCCAGCAGCACCAGCGGACCGTGACGCGACCAGGCGGAACCCAGCAGCACCGGCGGGGCAACCAGCTACGCGATCCGGCCACCGCCGGGAGCATCACGGTCGGCGGCGGGGCAGCCGCGGCGGCGACCCGTGCCGTTGCCGGACGCGCCGCCGGCGGCGAGCGCGGCGGGCCGTGGCGCGGCGCGTCGCCGCGCCTGGCGTCTGTCATCGCGCGCGAGTCGTTGTTGGATCGATTGTCGCGTGTCGCCGAGTCGGCTAATCGCGTTCGACAGGTCCGATTCAAAACAAAGCCGAGCCGAGCCGGGCCGGGCCCAGCGCGCCGCCGGCCGCCCATCTCGACTGCTGTCACCCTGATGGATGTGTTTTCGAATAAAATTTGACGTGGCCGTCGATGGGCGCCGGCCGTCGTCGGCGCCGCGTCCAGGGGCGCCCGCCGGCGCTGCCGAGACGGACGCGGCGCGGCGCCCGCCGGCGCCGCCGGTTAGCGGCCCCTGAAATCGATTCATGTAGGCCAACTTTTAACTAGGACCGTCGCGGCGGCCGTGATGGTCGATGCCGATATTTCTGGCCCGCCGGTCGACGTCCCGTCGTTATCGTTGTTTGTCCCCGACGCCCGGCGGAAAAATTGAATTTTGCCAGAAGAATCGAGTTACGACCACAATGTGGTGTGATTTGATGATTTCATAACGCGAACGGCCCGTCGCAAAAATTAGACTCGTTTGAAACGGTGAGGAGGGGAGGACTGTGGGTGAAGTGAACAGGGTTAGGCGACGAAACTCAACTATCGCGGGGGTGGGTGGTGTGGACGAATATCGTGGAAATTGGATCGCAAAAAGTGGGAAGATAAAATGCCGAGACGATGCAGGCTTCTGGTGCAACACATGTCCGTCAGCTGTCCTGGAGCGCATCATGGAAACCGAGACGCAGGTAAGAGTTGTTATTGGGGTTTAGGGGCGCATCAACTGAATGCAGGTAAGAGGTTACTTATCATAGGTTAAGCTTAAGAGGCTATACTTATCTTAGGTTAAGCTTAAGACGCTAAGCTTATCCTAGGCTAGGCTTAGGAGGTTAAGCATACTGATTGACACCTTGACTCAGCTTCGCTTTTCTTCTTCTCGTTATCGTTTAAATATAGCATTAGCATACTTAAAGCAAAATGAAGTATTATTAGACCGCACCACGCAAGGGAGAATAGACGTTAAACATTCCAAACGAATTGCCCGCAACCACACAAAAATGAGAAACACAAGGTGGTGTTGCTTGGAAATAGTGATGGTACCTTTTTAAATGTTCAGTACAGACATGCTCATGTGTTGGCAGGTCAATTAGTTATGACGTTATTTCTGGAGGAATGTTTGGTACATTTCCTCTGTGAGGTTGCAGTTTTGCCTGTTCGGCTGTAGTTCCTTTGCTGAGATGAAGACATTTAGTCATCTTGCATGTGCTCGGACCATATTGCCTCATCGGTGACATTGTCCAGGTCAAGTGAAGTCATTGACATCGATTGACCCTGGGCGTTTTCGGACAAGACATGCATTCTAGGACATGTCAGCGCCCATTTGCTACCAAGCTACGATATGGAACTCAAGAAGTCACTCAAGAAGCCTTTGCATGCCATTACAATTATAAACATTTACAAGCCACTTAAACGGCATTGTATGCCTGGTGTGAGTGCGGAGGTTCGGCCGAACCCGGCTCACTCTTGATGCGCCCACAAAACACAGCTGTTGACACAAGAGCTGACTCAAGAGACATTGACCATGCACGGTACGAGAGTACATGAAGTGCAGATCGAATCTATGATTTACTGTGGTATATACCTGGGCCATGGCTCTCTTTTCCCCTCTCTCGTTCTATCTGTATGCTATATCTATATATATATATATATATATATATATATATATATATATATATATATATATACATATTCTGTGCATGTCCATTTGAAGCTGCTGATACTTCAGACGTTCCAGGTTTTTTACCTTTGGCCTAGCCTGGAGGACCACTGGCCGATCCGCGGTATCAAAATCGGGTACCGTTTGATTCGTCTGGTGACACGCAACGCGCCGCTCTGTTTGTTTCGTGTCGCCGTCTCAATTAGAGCCGAAACAGCCGGGCGGTAGCGACGCCCTCGGCTGGAACGGCTGGCAAATGGGCGCGGTGCGCGAGGGCCGGAGCAATACTTTACCGGTGCGTCGTGCCCTCCAGACCCGACCGGCCGCGGCGGCAGTCGGACAGAAGTCTCGAGTGACGTCGGCTCGGACGTCTGCTGACCAGTCGCCCCCGCCGCGTCGCCGACGCGCGGTAATCGCATGATTGCGACGCTCCACTGGTCCGGAGGGTGCGCCGGCGTCGCAGCCGCCCCCTTTTTGTCGCCCCCGACTGTCTACAGGGACGCTGGAGGAAGCTGTCTAGAGGAGGGGGACGGGGAGGCGACAGGGCCGGCCAGGCTGTCCCAAGACGCGTCCGCAGCAGAGAGGCGACCCTGTTGAAATAGTTGACGGCCACCTCGAGTGGACCGGCGAACAAATGTGAGCTTCAGTTGAGCTGAAGTTGGTTGTGTGTAGGTGAGGGTTGGTTTGACAGGACTGAATCACGTCGTTAACCGTTGCAGTCAGGCATCCAGTAACTGAAAATGGGACACCGTCGCCGAGATTGCCGACACTTATTCTCCACGAGCACCTCCCACTCAAAAAAAAAAAAATTTGGAATCTCACGCCGATTGGTCGCGAGGCTACCAAACAGATGATTAGCGAACAGTTTGACTTGCAAGATAGCACTACATACTTAACAGACAAGTTCCCACAACCTTTAGGGCGAGATTAGCGGTTAAGTAGAAAGGCCGAGCATGCTATAAGCCCTTACGACACCAAAAATAAGTCAACCTCGTCCTCCTCTAAATCAATACTTTGTTAGTGTCGGCCTAAACTATCAGCAGAGGTCAAACCCCAGGCACACATGCCTGAACACACACCTACCAGTTGCCGGTCTATCGCCCGTCTCTACCAGCTCCTATAAAGTATCACCCATATCCCTCGAGCAGCTAGCCAAAATTGTCATGGACATGAGAAGCACAGGTGCTTGTGGACCTGACGGGGTCTGTATTAAGGTTATCAAATTTATGTTCTTTTTATCGGAGAAGTGCTGCTCGATATTATAAACACATGCCTGACTACAGCTGATATCCCATCCACCTGGAAACAGTCAATAGTAACTCCCATTCACAAATCAGGAGATCCCTCGGATCCCTCTAATTTTAGGCCATCTCATTGGTTCCGGTTATCGCCAAAATCACAGGGAGGGTAGTGCAGAAACAACTGCATCAATACCTGAACTCAAACCACATACTGGCCCAAACTCAGCACGGCTTCAGACCACGCCACTCTACGGAAACCGCTCTCATCTCAGACACGGACAAAATACTAGCAGCAATGGACCGTCCGGAAGTAGCTCTCCTTTGCATTCTGGACCTCAGTAAATGCCTCGACGTAATAGACCACACCAAACTGGTCACTAAACTAGAACTCCATGAAATCGATACCGACTGGTTTAGGGCATATCTGGGAGGTCAAACGCAGGCTGTTAGCATCTCAGATCAACGCGGCAACAGGCATCTCTCCTCCTTTATCCCAAACAACATAGGTGCTTTTCAAGGCTCATCACTGGGTCCACTCCTCTATTGCATCTTTTCGAACGACCTCAGTTTGCACGGCCCGGTAGCACACGTCACTCAGTTTGCAGACGACACCCAGGTCCCCATCTCCGGTCGCAAATCTGATAAGTCAAATGGAGACATGTCTGAACCAACTCTACGACTGGTTCCTGGATAACGGTTTGAAGGTAAACCCGACCGAAACTCAACTTCTCACGTTCGGATCGCATCAAAATCTTCGCAATATTACCCCGATACGAGTGTGCTTTAGGGACGCCGTGATAAATGAGAGCCATTCGTGTTTGAACCCGAGGGTGACATTTGATCGCCACATGTCATGGGATTCCCATGTAGCTGTTGTGGTCCGCAAATGCACTGGATTCCTTCTGGCCCTGAGCCATCTGCGTCACCATCTGCCCACCAGTACCCTCTTCACTATAGTCAATAGCCTGGTTATATCCAATATCCGCTACTGCATATCTGTTTACGGGAACGGGTCGACAGCAAATATCCACAGACTGGACAAGATCATTAACTTCGTCACTAGAGTCGTGTCAGGTCTACGGAAATTTGATCATATTTCTGATGACCGTAACGAGTTAGGTCTACTCACCGCAGCTGATCTGCATCTATTTCACAGCCTTACTTTGCTTCGCAAGATCATTCTGACGGGTGAGCCAACGCACATTGCCGGTCAAATCACTGCAAACTCTACCCTGCGAATCCGTCATACGCGTGCAGACGACCACCTGCACCTGCCAGCCATACACAGAGAGGCAGGAGATTTCTCTACTCGTCTGTCTTCCACTATAGCAAACTTCCTGCTGAAACAAAAACATCAAGGCTGTCGAACTTCAAGAAACATGCACTAGCTTATCTCCGCAAACACTAGTCACACACAAAAAAAAACTTACACAATGGATGAACACTATGTACACTATGAACTCACTTTTAGGCCATCACTCTCCTATCACTTCTATAAACTACTCGTTTATAGCTCGTGGTGCAAGCACCGTGTGTGCAGTGCAGATAGTGACATGGGTATTGTATTATGTTGGTGTATGAATGTTTGTTGCGCATCTGCTCCCACTATTGACCACAAATATATCCTTTCTTTGTAAATATCTGAGTTATACCCAGACTGTCCATAACAGCCACAGTACGTGGAGGGCATGTATCGTGAAATAAATAAATGAAATAAATAAATTAATAGGCAAGGCCGTCGCTACAAGTTTGCGCTGAGTGGGGGATGCACCTTCAATTCAGATACTTCTGCTCATAGCAGGGGAAACTTCACCGATAAGGTAAAAGCGGAATGAGCAATTCCCACACCATCCACAGAGATGGAAGTCCCATGAACGAGACCAGCCCATACCTCGACACCAGACCAGACCAGCCCAGGCCTCGAGACCAGACCAGCCCAGGCCTCGAGACCAGACCAGCCCAGGCCTTGAGACCAGATCAGCCCAGGGCTCGAGACCAGACCAGCCCAGGTCTCGAGACCAGACCAGCCCAGGCCTTGAGACCAGACCAGCCCAGGCCTCGAGACCAGACCAGCCCAGGCCTCGAGACCAGACCAGTCCAGGCCTCGAGACCAGACCAACCCAGGCCTTGAGACCAGATCAGCCCAGGTCTCGAGACCAGACCAGCCCAGACCTCGAGACCAGACCAGTCCAGACCAGACCAACCCAGGCCTTGAGACCAGACCAGCCCAGGTCTCGAGACCAGACCAGTCCAGGCCTCGAGACCAGACCAGTCCAGACCTCGAGACCAGACCAGCCCAGGTCTCGGGCCATGGCCTAGACCAGCCCATGGCCTGAGGTTTCACCAAGCGCGCCGTCACCCAGTCAACGGCAGCGGCGTTGCATGCGCCGGCCAACTCGGCCGGTTAACTCACAAACGGCAAACACGGGGCGGAATGATTCATACGGCCGGCTAATGCACGGCAAACAGGCGCGGCAGAGCGGGACAGCACTCGAGAATGTGTGGCCACACGAGGAGCAGCACACATTGTAATGGGCGCGGCCCCTGCCACCCCGCTGCACCGGCGCCCGCGCATCCCGATCACTGGCGCACATGCACCTGTCCGCGCGGACTTCGTGCCAACACGCTCTAACCGGGCCGCCCTCGGTCCGTCACGTGACTGGTTCCCACACTGGAAAGCTAAAAATGCCGAATGAATACGGAATGAGATGGCCGCGGAGAGCGCGCGCACGCGACGCTGCGATGCGAATTTAAATCGTGACGCGCGCCGATTTATGCGGCAAGTTGTGGCCAATCGTGGCGGCCGCTCGGACAACGGCCGGGCGGGCGGCGGCAGTGCCCGGCCGCCGGCGACGCCGTGTTTGCCGCCGGCGCGCCACGTCTGCCGCCGGCGCGCCACGTTTCCGCCATTAGCGGGCGGCGTTTTTTTTGGCGCTCGTGCATTCGATGCACGGTACACCTGTCGTTTGCGTGCTGTACGCGGGCCGGCGATTTCGAGTCGGCCGCCGGTCGAAGGCTTTTAGCGCGGGCGGCTGACGTATGTCGGGCACGGTGAGAGCCGAAACCGCGCTGTGATTATCGCTCGTGTTAGCATGACGCTGTCGGCCGACACTTGAGCACGACGCGGCCATCGCCAGAATAGGCCCAATCCCATCGCCACTATAGGGCACTTAACGTGGATGGCTACCGAGTGCTAAAGTGCTTACCATCAAAGGCTATCCGTCAATAATGCAGTCAAGGTATCATACGAAAATGAGTCATTTGTATTCTACCTGGAAGTCATTTATGTCCGTGTTAAAACGAGCCGTGCTCGGACGTTGTGATACGAGTCCTACACTGTGTTGAATGCTTCTGCGCCAAATTGCATCGTGCTGTATAAAGCACCCGAAGTGAATCAGCGTGTGGCGCCCTCAGGGTCACTGGATGGGCGCCGGCGTGTGGCGCCCTCAGGGTCACTGGATGGGCGCCCTCAGGGTCACTGGATGGGCGCCGGTATGTGACACCCTCAGGGTCACTGGATGGGCGCCGGCGTGTGGCGCCCTTAGGGTTACTGGATGGGCGCCGACGTGTGGCGCCCTCAGGGTCACTGGATGGGCGCCGGCGTGTGGCGCCCTCAGGGTCACTGGATGGGCGCCGGCGTGTGGCACCCTCAGGGTCACTGGATGGGCGCCGGCGTGTGGCGTCCTCAGGGTCACTGGATGGGCGCCGGCGTGTGGCGTCCTCAGGGGCACTGGATGGGCGCCGGCGTGTGGCGCCCTCAGGGTCACTGGATGGGCGCCGGCGTATGGCGCCCTCAGGGTCACTGGATGGGCGCCGGCGTGTGGCGCCCTCAGGGTCACTGGATGGGCGCCGGCGTGTGGCGCCCTCAGGGTCACTGGATGGGCGCCGGCGTGTGGCGCCCTCAGGGTCACTGGATGGGCGCCGGCGTGTGGCGCCCTCAGGGTCACTGGATGGGCGCCGGCGTGTGGCACCCTCAGGGTAACTGGATGGGCGCCGACGTGTGGCACCCTCAGGGTAACTGGATGGGCGCCGGCGTGTGGCACCCTCAGGGTAACTGGATGGGCGCCGACGTGTGGCACCCTCAGGGTTACTGGATGGGCGCCGGCGGCCTAAGTCCAGCCTACCGGGCACTCCATGCACAGGATCCGACTTCACAACGTTCAGGCAGATAACCTGTCGGATGTCGACCCGCTTGTCGACCGGCCACGCCTGCGCTCTCTTGGCGGCCCGTAGGTGCGTGCACCTTTGTGACCTTTGTATGTGTACGAGTGTTATTTGTGACATAGATGGGGCAGGGGGGGGGGCATGCAGTAGAGCATTGGGGACGGGGGATCAGCAGTGTCAAATTTGAATCTAGAAGACAAGTGAGGTGGGACAATCAGACGCTCATGGAGACGTTGCCCTATCTAATAATACCAAATAATTTCGGCACCGCGCATCCACCGCCAACGCGCTTCAACCGACATTAGTTGCACCTGTGTCAAAATTTGGCTCCTCTGTTGGAAAATCTGAAACGTATGTGCACCATGCACCACGCCTAACCGCCGAAGCATCGCAGGCACGGTGCCTCGGTTCTGTCTATTTCGCCGCCTTCCTGCTCAGTGCAGGCCACACACAACCGTTCAGGGCAGCTTCATTCAACGTGCCGCCGTGGAGACGGACGACCGCCCGACCTCGGGACACATAGGTCACGTGACATGGTTCGTGATCACGTGACCGGCAGCACACGGCCACCCGCGCGGGCGCCGACAGAAACTACAACACTTTTGCTTTGAACAGAGATTGTGAGTAGGTATTTGAGCGTAAATGTGGAAGTCGCAGTTGCTCAGAATCACAGTCACAAGAGCAGGTTTAATTCGGAGCGAAGAAATTAGGACTAACCATGCAATAAAGCAAGAAGTTTGAAGATTTCGAGGCGTGACGGCAGGGTCGGACAAGACCGGACCTGACTGGGTTGGCCGCTCTAATTTTCTGTCGTGTTTTCACGGAAGTAGACTATCTCGGATTTCGCCTTCGCTCGTAATAACTTCAAGTGGTTATTTTTTGCCGGCCTATTATGCTAGTTAAGAAGCTGGAATTATTATTTTTCAGAGCAACTGGGCAATTTCGCGCACTTGAGATGCATGTTTTCAGTTCAAAAACTTGCATTGGATGTTCTTATGAAATCATACTGGCCTGCCTGATATATTCACATATGTCAGCCCTTCTAATACTCTAATATACCTCGATGAAAATACAAAATATACCTTGATGAAAAAAATATAACTTGATGAAAAATGAAAAAAATATACCTTGATGAAAAAGTGTCCACCGATTCTGTGGACTCGCGCCATACTTCTGGATGCGCAACGATGCCGTCACACTTCCACAGAGGCCTTTGTTCTGAAGAATGAAGCCGCACATCAATTTGAGACACAGCGGGACAAACTAAACGAGAGATCAAGCTGACGCCACTCCTCGGACTTGAACATGTCCACGGCCTGTGAGAAGACACGATTTCCACAAGCGCTCAATTCGGCTTGTCCCGTGCTCTTTATGTCACGCCATCTCTGGTTGGTTGGTTGGTTATTGGTTTTACGACACGTCGACCGTTGAGTCATGTAGCGTCGCCAATCTCTCACGCAGATTGGTCGCGGGCGAAGAGTAGCGACAGGTGAGACTCGAACCCACAACCTTTCGATTGTGAGACGAGCATCTTACCCCTAGACCACTCGTCCCCTGTCACGCCATCTCTCACGGACGATGCACGCCGGACCGAGCAACATCTGATCGCAGCGCTCGCCCACACGGACACATCCCCCAGCCCCCCCAGCCCGGTTGCATACCGCGCTCACCTGTGGCCAGAGCCAGCCCGCATCGACGGCCATCAATAATGGACGCGGTTTGCGCACGTGCCGCGGACCGCAGTGACCACTGCCGCTAATTACAGGCACGCGGCGTGCTCGAATTTTACGAGGCGGCCCGCCTGTGATACTCGCCACCTGCCGGCCCGTTTTTGCCGGCGGCCGCCGCGAGCGGGTGACGATTTGGCGCGCATCGACCCGGCGCGCGCGCGCGCGAAACAGAGGCTGGCCGGCGCACAAAGCGCCGCTTGCCGACCGCGACGCGCTCGCGACCGCCGCGCAAATAGCACGGCTGCAGCGTGAATTGCAGAACTGGACCGGGCCTGGTGTCGCGGCGGCCGCCACACCAGGCCCGGCATAATTGGCGCCATTAATGATCAAACTGCGACCCGACCAGACCACCGTCGAGCGGCTCTCGGTCGGCCTCGGTCCGAGCAGCGCCACACCTGACGTCACTGAGCCCTGGACAGCGCCACACCTGACGTCACTGAGCCTCGAGCATGGTCACACCTGACGTCACTGAGCCCTGGACAGCGCCACACCTGACGTCACTGAGCCCTGGACAGCGCCACACCTGACGTCACTGAGCCTCGAGCATGGTCACACCTGACGTCACTGAGCCCTGGACAGCGCCACACCTGACGTCACTGAACCTCGAGCATGGTCACACCTGACGTCACTCAGCCCTGAACAACGTCACACTTGGCGTCACTGAACCTCGAACATGGCCACACCTGACGTCACTGAGCCTCGAGCATGATCACATCTGACGTCACCGAGCCTGAGCAGCCCTCACCTGACGTCACTGAGCCTGAACAGCGCCACACCTGACGTCACTGAACCGTGAACTGCACGTCCTTTGATGTCACTGAACCTTGTATCACACGCTCTGACGCCATTGACCTCTTAATCACACACACTGACGTGATTATTATCTGCACACTCTCTAATGTCACTGAACACCATCAACACCCTAATGTCACCGAACACCATCAACACCCTAATGTCACTGAACCTTGAACCATCAACACCATCAGGTGACTGAACCCCGAACTCCAGGCCATGCCGAACGTCCAGGTCTTGAAACCGACCAAGCTTCCGAGACCTAACCGGACAACACCACGCAACAACCCCCATCTCCGATCCACACCGCGCACCGTCCATCCGCGACCGCATCCCAACACGAACCACGTCCAGCCACGCAGCGCGCACACCAGCCGAGCAGCCGACGGCACGCAGTCGAACGTCGGCAGCGCGCGACAGCCGAGACAATTGCGCCGTCGGCTCCCCTCGACCCGGCTACCTTCCCTCCTAATCTGTTGCTGGCCCGCCGCCGCCGGCGGTGTCATATCTCCTCCTAACGCGCCGTACTTCACGCTAACGACCGGGCGCAACATCGAAATCGACAGGTCGCCGCCGTCGAGCCGTCCGAGACGCGCGCGCCGCAATGTACGGTGCGTCATAACTGTCGAAATGTAATGTCGTCCAATGACTTCATTTGGCTGTTTGTTCGGCGGCGGCGCGTCGTTTTGGCCACAAATTGCGGCAGTTTGCCGCGGCGCGCGCGCCGACGGCTGGCGTCGGCGGAGCTGGCGGCGATGCGGCGATGCGGCGCGCGTGGCGAGCGACTGCGATTGTGCAGGTGAGGCAATAAACACGCGCGAGCAGGTCCGGTGGACAATACTGCACGCGTGCCGTTCGGGTCACTTGAGATCCCAGCTCCCACTGATGTCTGGATCAGAGGTGGGCAGTGGTGGTGGTTCCCGCTGATACCCGGATCAGACGTGGGAACGAGGCTGGCCCCAGCTTCGTGAAACCGGCTTTTTACATGTTGGTTGGTTATTTGCGCTTAGGGGCGCATCGACTACGATGGTCATACAGCGCCCAGGCTTTTTGCATGTGGGTTGTAGCTTCGGTCTTGCACCAATTTTAGACTGTTGACTTCGGTTTCGGTTTCGATATGTCTTAGACGGTTGGCTTCCGGCTTCGGCTCCGGTTTCAAGTTGCTTAAGACAGCTGTGTTCGGCTTCGGCTTCGGCTTCGGCTTCGGTCTCGCACTATTTTAGACTGCTGACTTCGGTTTCAGCTTTGATATAGTTTAGGTAGCTAGCTTCCGACTTCGACTTCAAGTTGCTTAAGACAGCTGTGTTGGGCTTCGGCTTCGCGCTTCCTATGCATTTGTTAGGCAATCTGTAATTACTATTAGGTGGATACCTACTGCTCGGACCCAGAACATCACGAGTGCCGTGTGCTCCTTTTTAACTTTTCCCCAATCTCTCTTCCATTCTTCCATTATGTCCCCATCTCCCCCTATCTTCATTCAATCCTTCAATCCTTTTTCGGTTCTACCTTTCCTCCCTCCGCTCAGTACCGAGCTATAAAGTAGTAGGCTTATGCTTACATTAAGGGCCTAACATCTTATAAATATGTCGGAATATGTCGGAATTATATTGAACCGTGTTGGTTGGTGGACAGGGTGGCTGTTAACACACCTGAACTTGCGCTAGGGCGAGCTGAATCACCCGACTCCTTATTTGTTTCATCTAATATCTAGGGATCCAAATGGACCAGCAAGCTTAAGCTTATGTGTGTTTCAACTTTGCATTTTTGTGCTCTGGTTTTGTGTGGCCCAGATCCATTGGTTTCGGCTTCAGCTTTGAAAGGCCAAAGCTTCCATTCGCTTCGGCTTCGATTTCGTGTGGCCCGGATGCATTGATTTCGGCTTCGTATGACTTGCAGACATTGGCTTCTGCTCCAGCTTCTACTTGGTGGGACCCAGACAGATTGGTTTCGACCTCAGATTATATAGCCCATATTCATTATCTTCGGCTTTGACTTGGACTTCAGCATTTAACCATTACGAAGGTTTCGGACTGCCTGGCTTAGTCTCCATGTCTGAGCTTAATATGTTGCCTTGAACTTTGCACCCACGAGTGCTGGGGATCCTGACATTGATTTACTGTTCTGGTGGAGTGAGGCCATTCTGTTGGTGAATCTGTTGTTCTTCGAGTATCTCCTACTCCAGCGTGCTCCGTCCTGTGTATGTGCCCTTGCCTTTAGTAATCGCATCATATAGCATATGACTAAGGAGAAGGGGAATACATAGGTGGACATCTAAAGCCCCCAACACCTCAGCAGCGAGCCTCACCGACAGCACCAGTGCTGGCTTCGATACGGACACTGGATGTCTCGGGTCCTGCCAGTTAGCCGATGGTCGGGTGTTGCCAGTCGCCTCGGATGTTGCCAGTTTACTCGCTCGATGTGCTTAACCGTTGGAATCCGTCTGCGTGGACACCTTCGGCCGTCCACACGGCTTTTACGGCGTTGTTATCTAATTCCGCTGGATCATATAGTTTTACTGGCGTCACCCTCCGGTTATTCTCTCCCCTCCGGTAAATTCGACCAGAATACAGGAAAGTAAATATCCCCAGTCTTCCTAAAAATCCGGTAATCCAGAAAGTCAACAAAATCAGTGTAAAGTGATAAAAAGGCAACAAACCGGAAGATAAAATATTGGTGGGAGAGCAAAGTGTCCAGCCGTGGGGTGGTCTGGAATCCTGAGATGACCGCACGGCCAGAGGGGGACGGCTCGGGAGAGCACTCAATGCGTTAGATTCAGTTGTGGGTTTGAAGAAACGGAACAGTGGTGCACTGCCAGCCGCACTGGCACATTGCACAAGAGGAAAACTTATATTCGCGGTGCATAATGGTAATCACGTAGGAGATATAAAGGGCGGGTAAGGAGAGGGTTATCAAGAGTAGCTGCGGTACGGTAGACTCCGTAAACTGTAGCTGCGGTATGGTAGACTCCGTAAACTGTAGCTGAGGAATGGTAGACTCCGTAAACTGTAGCTGAGGAATGGTAGACTCCGTAAACTGTAGCTACGGTATGGTAGACTCCGTAAACTGTAGCTACGGTACGGTAGACTCCGTAAACTGTAGCTACGGTATGGTAGACTCCGTAAACTGTAGCTACGGTATGGTAGACTCCGTAAACTATAGCTACGGTACGGTAGACTCCGCAAACTGTAGCTGAGATATGGTAGACTCCGTAAACTGTAGCTACGGTACGGTAGACTCCGTAAGCTGTAGCTACAGTATGGTAGACTTTGTGTGTAGTATCTGCGGTATGGTATACCCTGTGTTATACTCTGCATATTTTCAGGATGGTCAGGCCAGTGCTGGATACACAGGGTCAGTCAGGTCAATGCACAGAAGCGGCCAGGTCAGTGCACAAGAGCGATCAGGTCCGTGTTGGAGATGCACAAGGGTGGTCAGGTCAGTACTGGTGATACACAAGGTCTGCCAGCTCAACACACAGGGGCGGTGCCATATTTAACAAGCTTTTGAATATTTAATAGATTCCCCGATGCATAATGTAACTGCCCGGTAAGTATTCTACACCATCATCCTTAGTGTATGCAGATTTTGTTGCTAACTTCGTTCTTCGTTGTCGGTGTCTCTTTGCTACGAATATTTAACAGCTTAAGACGGTGGCTTCGTAATACCTCTTCCTGCTCTGTCAGTTTCTTTGCAATATCTGGAAATACGTACAAAGTACATACATGTACATGTGGATGCAATGCACCATTATATACATATAGGATACGAATATATATAAAATATATATATACAGAATAAATAATTGATACATTCATATATGCTATATTTGTTGACGTAGTGTGTGTGCATATATGTAGGTTGACAAAGGCCGTATTCCACCATGAAGCGTTTCCTACTGCCGTGAGACAGTCAACGCTTGTGTACCCGCCGATCGGCGCGGTCCCCACCTCGTCGGCCACGTGCACCCCAGTGACACAAATTCAGGCTCACTTCACCACCCGGCAGGTGGTGAAGTGAGGCAGGTGGTGAAGAGCTCACTACACCACCCATCGGCGATATTGGGTCCTGTGCAAAGGACACCGGCACCGGCACCACACCGGCACCGGGGCATAAAAGAGCCAATAAACCAGCCGGTGGCAATGCTACACATCTGCCGCGCTGCCGATGTTCTCCCACCGTGGCCGGCGGCGGTCCGTCGTCGAGCTCGTGCGAGGCGTGCGACCCACGCCCTCCCACCAGCTCCGCCCAGCCACCGCCTAAATTTAATGAAAACAAAGAAATTACTAAATTAAAGAAGTTACCAGTGCCAGATGAAGAATCGGTGTGGAAATTAAGTTGACGAGGCGGAAGAAGAAAAAGAGAGATTTGGGGCAGGACGGCGTGCGTTTGCATATGAAAGACAGCGTTTTCAACGCAGGACGCGCCGCTAAGACTGTGATGAATGGTGTCGTTCTCGGCGTGAGCTGTGTCGGGTGCCGGGACGGCGTCTGTCGCAGCGACATAGGCGTCTGTCGCGGCGACATAGGCCAGCAGTGAGGTCGGCGCCAGACTGACCCGGACACGAGATGGCCGAGCAGTGGTGCCAGACCGACCCGGACACGAGATGGCCGAGCGGTGGCGCCAGACCGACCTGGACACGAGATGGCCGAGCGGTGACGCCAGACCGACCTGGACACGAGATGGCCGAGCGGTGGCGCCAGGCCGACCCGGACACGAGATGGCCGAGCAGTGACGCCAGACCGACCTGGACACGAGATGGCCGAGCAGTGGTGCCAGGCCGACCTGGACACGAGATGGCCGAGGGGTGGCGCCAGACCGACCTGGACACGAGATGGCCGAGCGGTGGTGCTAGACCGACCTGGACACGAGATGGCCGAGCGGTGGTGCCAGACCGACCTGGACACGAGATGGCCGAGCAGTGGTGCCAGGCCGACCTGGACACGAGATGGCCGAGGGGTGGCGCCAGACCGACCTGGACACGAGATGGCCGAGCGGTGGTGCTAGACCGACCTGGACACGAGATGGCCGAGCGGTGGTGCCAGACCGACCTGGACACGAGATGGCCGAGCAGTGGTGCCAGACCGACCTGGACACGAGATGGCCGAGCGGTGGCGCCAGACCGACACGGACACGAGATGGCCGAGCGGTGGCGCCAGGCCGACCCGGACACGAGATGGCCGAGGGGTGGCGCCAGACCGACCTGGACACGAGATGGCCGAGCAGTGGCGCCAGGCCGACCCGGACACGAGATGGCCGAGCATGCGCCAGGCCGACCCGGACACGAGATGGCCGAGCAGTGGTGTCAGACCGACCTGGACACGAGATGGCCGAGCAGTGACGCCAGACCGACCTGGACACGAGATGGCCGAGCGGTGGTGCTAGACCGACCTGGACACGAGATGGCCGAGCAGTGGTGCCAGGCCGACCTGGACACGAGATGGCCGAGCAGTGACGCCAGACCGACCTGGACACGAGATGGCCGAGCGGTGGTGCCAGACCGACCTGGACACGAGATGGCCGAGCAGTGGTGCCAGACCGACCTGGACACGAGATGGCCGAGCGGTGGCGCCAGACCGACCTGGACACGAGATGGCCGAGCGGTGGTGCCAGACCGACCCGGACACGAGATGGCCGAGGGGTGGCGCCAGACCGACCTGGACACGAGATGGCCGAGCGGTGACGCCAGACCGACCTGGACACGAGATGGCCGAGCGGTGGCGCCAGACCGACCTGGACACGAGATGGCCGAGCGGTGGCGCCAGACCGACCTGGACACGAGATGGCCGAGCGGTGGCGCCAGACCGACCCGGACACGAGATGGCCGAGCGGTGGTGCCAGACCGACCTGGACACGAGATGGCCGAGCGGTGGTGCCAGACCGACCTGGACACGAGATGGCCGAGCGGTGGTGCCAGGCCGACCTGGACACGAGATGGCCGAGCGGTGGCGCCAGACCGACCTGGACACGAGATGGCCGAGCGGTGGTGCTAGACCGACCTGGACACGAGATGGCCGAGCGGTGGTGCCAGACCGACCTGGACACGAGATGGCCGAGCGGTGGCGCCAGGCCGACCTGGACACGAGATGGCCGAGCGGTGGTGCCAGACCGACCTGGACACGAGATGGCCGAGCGGTGGTGCCAGACCGACCTGGACACGAGATGGCAGAGCGGTGGCGCCAGACCGACCTGGACACGAGATGGCCGAGCAGTGACGCGGGCGAGGAGTGACGTCCGACAGGTCACAGGGTGACCCAAGCGCGGTCACGTCGGGGTAATAAGATGGGACAACAATGTTTGGGGTAGTATTAGTCGCATGAAATCACAGAAAGACCCTTGACGCTCACATATGGCTGTGTGCATAGGAACAGCTGGACTGCCTGTTTCGAAAGGCAATTCTGTTGGAAATAATAAGCAAAAACAAAAGGGGACTAGCTACGGGAATTAATCGTACGTAAAACGATAAATATAAAACTGCGCATAGCAAGCTCTCCACCAAAGCGAAGCGAACTCGAATACATATGTTGGCTCAAGTGGCATACAAATTTCAGATTTAAAGCCAGGCTAAATACCACATTAAACGCCTATTTGTGTGCCAAGCAAACCGCAACGACAGCGCCAGCAGCCTGACGGGCCGTGTGACGATGCCGCCGACCAGGATCACCCGGGGCAAATAACCGCCGGGCGGCGGACCTCCGGTCTCGACGCGGCCGAGCGGCGTGGGCCGGACGACCGAGTCGCCCCGATGACAAGTGGTCGGACAATTGTGCCGCCACCGAGCGCTAATGAGACCCATTTGTCTGGCGGCCCTGGCCACACCAGATAGCGCACCGGCTGGCGGTGCCGCACACGCGCCGACACGGACGGCTCCACCGTCCACCCGGCGCCCGGCGGGCACGTCTGGACAGTCGAGAGGCAGAGCAGCCGGGCCTCGTCACACACCGCCAGCGATTAGTCTCCCATTTCGGACAGAGGCGCTTCACGACGCTTTGGGATATCATCAATGACTGCTGGTCGTACTGAACATATGTCCAGGAGTGTCGCTGGCCAGGCAGCGTCACTCACCAGCAATCATCAGCTACAGCGGGCGCGAGACCCGGACTCGTCCAGGATAAACGCAGCTGCCTGCACCGTATTCTATCTAGACATAAAAACATTTTACAGCACGTGTTTAGCCAGATGCTATTGCCAATTACTCGTCGTACAAAGGTAGGCTAGCGACAGTCTTGAAGGACAAAAGGAACAAGCAACGGTTAACTTGATGTTGAAAATATTCCGTTCTTTTCTCACTGCGCAGCAACATGAAGTTCTATATTGTCTGCAAGTTCGCTGCCTAAATGCTTTGTCACACAGCCTGCAGCCAGTCGGCCGCGGGCCTCGCCAGCCCACTCGGGTCGCCTGACCGGGGTGGCTTCACGCGTGGCCCGTATCGAAGACACTATAAATTTGTTACTCGATTGGCTAATCACAAAGTTTTCGCAGAAAAACCCGACTGCGCAATCTATCATCCCAGCGGGGGCCAGGCGTACTCATCAGGACTCCGCAGATCAAACACTGACTCGGTGGAAGTCTGCTCACTCTCCGGATGCATTCTGCGCTGCACATGTCAGCGTCAGGGTAACGGCACACAATGAACAGGGCAATGCCATTGCTTCGAGACAATCGGCGAGGAAGGAGTACGGGCGCCGCACGCTGCTATGGTGGAATGATCTATGACAATACATATATATATACATACATATCCTTCTGTCAATTTACAGAGGATGCACATTAGCAACACACAAATAAGTACAAACAAATATCTTCAGTAGATATTTGAAGAGAATATCAATTTCATATAAATTCCTTGGGAATCCCACTGTGCATCTGAACGCCGGCAAATTGGCATTGCGTTCAGCTTGTTTGCGTATTTTCTTAATATTCTGATACACCATATTGCTTCTTTTTCAGTACAAGTTATGCCGTGAAGAAGAAGAAGAAAACAACGCGAATTTGTTATTTTTGTCAAAATGTGCACAACTTGCACGATGACCATGCTTGTGAATTGATCTTGTATCCACTTTGGGTGGCAGTTGACTGGGAAGTTGCGGGAGGTGTGGTGGAAGACGTGGCGCCAGCCCCTGTGTGACACCGACGATCAGTTGACGCGCTTTGTTTGCCGTAACGGCGGTGTAATCATGCCACTGCGGGGCGGCAGCGCGTGCTGGGGAGACAGGGCCGACGAGCCTATCGCGGCCCGTGTTTATAACACGCGGTGAACAACAGACTACGGAGATAAACTGAACTCGCCGCTTCATTCCATATCGTGGATTTGTGATGGATTAGCATACCAGGCAGTCTTTCAATTGATTTTCTCGGCTTCCAATAATCTGGTATGCAGTAGAATTTTAATTAGAGTCAACAAATAGGTCCGACAATGCATATTGTGCTAGAAGGGAGAGGCAAGAGCCCGAAGCGGCGACTTATTATTCCACCGAATATCGCCATCGGCTCCATTCTTATTCAGCGGCATTAATTAAATGGAATGAACGCGGAGGATTTTTATAATGCCAGGGGATATTTTTCCTGTTTGCCGTTCTAAAGAATCCATCGGCTACTTTGCAAAGCAGACACCGAGCGTCAAGCCGAAGTTTTCTCAATAGAGCGTGTGCATACTTCGGGCGAGTGAGGCCAGCTGAAACAAGCGTCGGCTCGCGGCGCCCGGTCGTCAAACTCGGCGTCAAAGTCTGCCGAGCGGCCGTGGCGGCCGTTCACAAAGAGTCTCGGACGGCGTTACGCACGGTCCAGTGAGTCCTTTCTGTCGACAGCGCGACCGATCAGGACAGCCGTAAAATCTTCGGCCGACATCAGAAGCCTTTCAGGCGCGCCGCCGCGCCTTTTCGCCACTTCCGGTCCGGTTTTGGCGGCAAGATCACAATTGCGCTCATTTGGCGCGCTGCGGCGGCATTCGGCGGCCACCGCAGCCGCCGAGAGTGTCGACCGAAGCGCGCCAAGCGGACTGGTGCAGCAACATGCGGCGGAACAGGGACGTAGGAGCGACCCACGGCAGTGGCGGGAGGAGGTCAATCACTGCTTCGGACGATCATTTCCATACAATCACAATAGGGCTCATGGCCAAAGTCACGCCAAGTTTGAGGGCATTACGTACCCGCCCGTCCACTGTTCGTACGCCCATGAAGCGGAGCAGGGTGTTCGCGCCTTAGTTCATTTCGGTTCAGCTCAGTATTTTCATGAAACATGCCGCGATAGCGGCTTCATTGACCATTATTGACCTTCATTTACCACCATCCTCCCCCCCAAAAAAAAAAACGCACCGAGCTGAATCAGCGGATTGCATCAAGTCGCGAGAACTTCGACAACCGTAGTCAGAAGGCGTGCCCGACTAACTGATCATCCTGCGCAGACTGCCTGAACATGTGCTGCGCCTGCACCTGCAGTAGCCGACCAACACCCAACCGAGACCTCGAGACGGACCGAAGATCTCGCCGGATCGCGGTGAGCCACACGCCGAGTGGTGACTGTGTCGCCGCGGGCGACGACTCTGTGTCGCCGCGGGCGACACGGGCGGCGGCGGCGGCGGCCGGCGCCCAGACGCCAGGCGGCCGGCCACTGAGGCCGGCGCGCCGGCGAGAGGGCTCTCATCAATCATTCAGCGTTGGTCCGGCGGTCGGACGTCGACAACTTGTTGACGATATCGCCGTTGGGGAGAGTGGACGCCGTCGCCGCGGATGTATCTGGTATTGGTTGTCCCGGCGACGGCAACGGACCCGCCGCGCCGCCCGGCACTCACAGGGTGTCCCCACTGGAAACGCGACGCAGGCAGCAGGCCGTCCAACGTCCCCTAGTCTGGACACCATGCACATTGGCGCTGTACGGAGAGCATTCACATATAGCCATGGCTTCCACGCATGACATGCCGGAGAGGTTTTATACATATTGGTATACAAAAGATATACAAACACAAAGGTAGTGATTTCCTTCGGATACGGCACTAACGGTTTGCTGGATTTGCTGCACATGCCTCGATGCCTTGACCACAGCAAGCATTCGCTGTAATTCAAGGATCAAAGCATAAGAGCATTCTCATGCTGATTGTGTATTCCTGGGTATATCAAAGATTGTGTATTGTGTATTCCTATAAGTCAAGTGGCTGCCCTGCATGATTGGGATTGGGTTTGGGATTGGAAGACCAACCTACTCTGTTGATTTTCCTTCGATGTCACGTACGGTTCAAGTCGGAAAGAGTTGCAGGGATACCCTCTCGGATTTCGTACCTCAAAACCACGCTGCTGGGCAGTCAGTTTGTTCAACACCATTCACGCACATGCATATTCACACTTGTACGCCAGATATATTCATGTTCGCGTATTTGGCCGAGAGGTCAGAGTACATCCAGGTCCGCAATTCATTCCATTACTTATATGATGCTACAATATTAACTGTTTGGACGTGCATGCTGCAGTGTCTGGAGCGGTTCGCGCGTGGGCACGCTCGCACTCACACGCCTTACCCCTGGGGCAAATACTTGGGGCAAATACATTACCGAACCGCGGCCAGGCAGTTAGATTTTGTCAACCATCGAATGGCGAGATATACGCCTTTCCCGTACCGACCGATGCGTTTAGGCCCAAGCTCACCCGGATAATGAGAAGCCGAGGCAGGTCGGAGCTTGGCATATCGTCCAACTAGTACGATGGGCCCGCGACTGGGAGATGAATATACTATGTGCTGATATCTCCGACAAATTCGCCGTCGTGTGTGAAAGAAAACCGGCAACGCTTGATAACAAGATTAACATGCAACTGGTATTCTCCACAATGGCATTTGAAATGAATTCGATAGTTCTTTAGCTTTTTTTTTTGTGTTGTGTTGAATAAGATAGAGACGCACAAAGTCAGCTTAGATGTTATTCCGCTTTCCTTTAAGATCGCATGAGCTTGCGATAATGCCAATTAGCGCAAACACTTAACTCGTTCCAAGCTGCTTAAGCTTATTTTACATCACCCATACAAAGCAGGTTTCATATGTATCCAGCGTTATCACTTAGGTCAGGCTGAATTTCCAAAACTTCTGCCCTATTTGGCATTACATTTCTCAATACCAGAAGATCCCAGTAATATGCTATTAACTCTAATTGAAGCGATATATCAACATGTTAATATACATGATTCATGTGTCACATCACATACAGCGGGAATCATGCGCTTTTACGGCGCTTTGCAGCCGAGTTGGCTAGGGTGTTTGATCGGATTTTCCCAGGCTATAGCGAGCCGAAATCATTGAGGCACTAGCTCATTCTGGCCCGATTTTACCGGTGCACACCCGTAGGCGTAACGCTAAAGTAACTGGGGCACATTTTTTGCTGGTTGTATATGAACAAAATACATCCAACATATGATATAACATATTTGACTCTCCTATGGGTAAGCAAGTAAAAAATGGCACTTAGTACACATGGCGGAAAGCTGATGGAGCGTATTTTCTCTGAAAAACAATAAACATTGTTCCACCGAACGCACCAAAATTTCCCAAGTGTTGGACCCACATCTCAAGATTCCAAGACAGGAGCCGATATCCAAAGGCCTTTGGAAAAATCAGGAAAATGTGTGGCGACACTGTACGTGTCTATGCACACCGACAAACTACTCATTGACAGAATACGCACGGTGTTTACATTTTAAAAAAGAGACATGCTTTGAAGTTGCAGGACAGTTATTGAACAAAATTGAAGCAGGGTCTAATAACAAAACTTGTCCATGTTCACAAATCATAAAACATATAATCAGTACAAAATAATACTTAACCCCTCTTCAGATTAGTGCTGGTTTGTAGAGAATGAAGAAAAATGAAACGTTGTTCACATTATTTTAAATAGCATCTATGAAAATAGTGGTTGGTTGGTTGGTTATTGGCTTTACGACACGTCGACCGTTGAGTCACGTAGCGTCGCCAATCTCTCACGCCGATTGGTCACGGGCGAAGAGTAGCGACAGGTGAGACTCGAACCCACAACCTTTCGATTGTGAGACGAGCATCTTACCCCTAGACCACTCGTCCCCTATGAAAATAGTGACAATGAAGGTTGACAAAGAGTGTAGTAAGAGAGTGTAGTAATTAAAGCAAGGTCGTAATTAAAGCAAGCAAGTAATTAAAGCAAAGCAAGCAAGGTAGACAAAGAGAGTGTAGTAATTAAAGCAAGGTCAAGAAAAAACGACGATGACACCAGAGTACTGCTGATGATAAACGTGTGACAATAGTTGAAATAAGTTGATTGAATGGACATCAAACACGTTTTGCTTCGCATTTGTCCCCGGCGTCCATCTGCCACAGTCAGCTTTCCGTGTCACACTTCTTGTAGACTCTTTGTTTGCAAGAGTTTGCAACATCCGGGAGTGGGATGCGAGCTGACTACAACTTAACGAATACCACGCAACCTGTTTTGGACAGAAACAAAACGAAAACGCGAACATCCAGACATCAGCTGAACATTAAACTTAAGGTACAATCAGATTAAAATCAACATTATACTTAAGGCACAATCAGATTAATTCGGACGTAGTCTGATTGATTATTTGGGTTTAAGGGCGCGCCGACTGCAGGGTCATTTGGCGCCCAAATTAGGACGTAGTCATGAAATCCATTGGCAACTTGAACAAAACGAGTGCAAATAGCATCAATTCCTGGAAAACCATAACTTTATCAAGGCAACAATACTACTGAGCTGGTTAAGCTTAATTTATTTAGGAAAGTTATATTTTGTCATTGATACGCAAGGGGCGCTTGCGTCATGCGTTCTATATTTGAGGACATCAAATAATTATGACATTCATCACTAAACACGGGCGCTAATTTTCGCAGCAGGTGAGCTAAGTTAGAACTAGCTCCCATATGCAGAGGTTTTACCACGGTTTGTTCTAAGATCACAGCTTACAATGATATCGCAAGACATTTATTGCGCTCAATTCGGATATGCATGAAGCTTATGCCTCATGGAATCCATGGAAACTAGGAATGCTTATGGATTCCTAGCTTGATTGAAATACAAACAAAGTTAAGAAGCAAGGCTAGTTGTGATTGCTAGCCTTGCTTGTGATTGCTAGCATAGTTGCTAGCATAGTTGTGATTGCTAAGTTCGCAGCCACACATTTCGATCGTGAAACTTGGGATTCGTAGGAGACACACTCGGTAAGACACGCTTGGTAGAACACGCTTGGTAGGACACGCATGGTAGAACACGCATGGTAGAACACGCTTGGTAGGACACGCTTGGTAGAAGACTTTTTGAACGGTCATTTTAGCTAATCTCGGATTGTCAGTATCAGAGGTAGGCAAGCCTGATATTCCAATGTTCGACAGCACCCACGTGCCTCGGCAAAGCAGGCCTGGGCAGCACATGACATCACCTGGCATCACCTGGTATCACCTGGCATCGCCTGACAACGCCTACCGCCCATCACGGAGCAAACACTACACCCACTGTCGTATCTTGTCCAGTTACAAAAGCTCCCTGGATCTGGCGACTTTTGGTAGAACAATACCGCGGTTCTGCTAGATAAATAGGCCATGCAGATGTATCGTGACAAATAGGAGTGTCCGAAGCGTGTCCAAAAGTTGTACTTAGATAGTATTAAGTTGTGCTGTCACAGTAAGCAGGCGCAAATTATTCCATGCAGTCGCTCAACCTGTTCCTAAATTTAGCTCAAATGCAGAAATCCGCTATAGATGTCCTATTGAAAGTAGGATGTTAAATGTGCCCCGAAAACATTTGTGAGAACAGCTATTAGCCGTTTTCACGACGCTGGTTTCGGACCAGATTCGGCAGCATACTGGTCGATTTCGCGGAATAATTCGAGCCTGTGTATCAGTAATGTACCCTTAATTGCCATATTTTGGTAGGTGTTTTTGACACTTTTGAATCACGTATTCTGTTTGTCATAAAACGCTAATCAGAAGAATCGCGGCACTGTACTCCCAAAACTCCCCATATCTAGGAGGCTTTGTAACTGGACACAAGATACACCAGCGGAGGGCGTATGGCTCGAGTGATACCGGTACATGATACCAGGTGATACCGGGTGATGCCAGGCGCTGCAACATGCCGCTCAGCCCTGCCTTCTCAAGGCGGGTAGGTGCTGTCGAGCATCGGAACATCGGACTTACCTTCCTCCGTGCTGCCAATCCGGAATGAACTAAACCTGTCCCAAACATGTCCTAATAAAGATGTTCTCCAGAACACAGGCCGGGTGAAAACGGATAGTCTCCGAATGTCTGTGAATACGCCAGGGTGTACCGTTTTGATCGGCGGGTCGCAGCGCGTTCGATGCGGTGCCGAGAGGTGCGGTGCGGTGCGGTGCGGTGCGGTGCGGTGCGGTGCGGTGCGGTGCGGTGACGAGAGCCGGACAGGTCCGGGACGGGTGCGGCCAGACGCGTCGCCGCCACGTGCCGGCGACGGCGAGAGGAGTTCTGCTGCGGTGTTTGTCGTCGTCAGAAGTCGCGCTTGTCGGCACGGGGGAGAGCGCAAATGAGACAATCTGCAGATTCTTCAGACGACGGACGACGAAAACTCCGGTGGCAGCAAACACCAAGCCACTTTTACTAATTAAGAGTGGCAATCAGGGTGACGAGTGAAAAATCAGCGGCCAGGCGGAGGCTGCAAGGCGGATTGTGGCGGACGGATCTCCGTCTCTCCCTCGTGCGGAATTTTAAGCGCGACTGTACGGACTGCTAAACCACTCATCAATCATTTCTCAGCTGGAAACGGGGAGTGTTTGGAGCCGTCAGGATGACATGCCGGTGTCTGGTAAGACACAGCCAGCTGCGAAATAGCCCGAACAAGCGCGACCGGATATGCCTGCGTACTCATAATCGTACGCCAAGGGTTCATTTAATAATCGGGAGCAGAATTGGCCAAGGGCACGCCTAATCCAGCACAGATAGCATAGAGTGGCGAGGTTTGCACGAACTGCAGTTACTCAACATTGTAATGAGGTTAAGTTATAGTGTCCGGATGGACTGATTGACAGCCAGGATGTGGGTAGCAAAATTTGCGAATACGAATACGAAAATTTGCGGCACCCTGTGTGAATGTAGTTAAACAGCAGTATCGCGGATTATTACAAACGACAAAAGAACGACGTAATCCTTGTGACACAATATGCGCTGGGGTACACACTGGATCTTGATTACAAGAACACAGATATATGAAGGGAGGAGAAAGGCATGTTCTCACCTACAGTAACGAACTTTCTACACGTATTGCACGTATTGCACTGCATCGATAATTTTCCATTCCGTCTTTCACTCAGCTTTTATTCTTAAGCCAAACCACAGCTGTAGCATCATGTCAGGAACGTCACAGTTTGGTAATTTGAGACAGGTACTCATTGAACATTTCACAAATACAAATTATTATTCCAAGGGGAGTGAAGATTTGCATGTCCGAGGAACGGATCTTTATCTGTAGACACCACCAGACAACCAGCGGACAACCAGACTGGTTGTCCGCTGACCAACACCAGTATACAATGTTTAATGCTTGCCACTCAGCCTTCCTCGCCACGGATCGAATATGTCTGTTGAGAAGTAAATCTCTCAGTTGCGTGTACCGAGTGGAGACATTGCCCTCACGTCCATGTTGCTGTGACGTCACTCTTCGACGTCACGTCACGTCACGTCACATCACGTCAGTGCGGCGTTGGGTGGTCTCCGCCGGTCTCCGCCTTGTCTCAGAGGGTGGTCTCCGCTGTGCATGTGGTTCAAGTACGAGGCTAGTGAAAGCATGTGCTGAGCATACATGACCCAGAATTGTAGGTGTATATTTGCATCAATGTGTCTATGCACGTGTGCATGAATGTATGCGAACACAAAGCCATTGCCAAGTGGTGACTTCCAATGTCGCAGCAATGCTTCAGATCACTACAGCGTCAGCTGAAGCTGTAGCGACAGCTTCGGTTGACGGCTGCAAGCCGTCCAGCAGGGCTGTCCACAGCCGGTCGGACCGGCCAATGACGGCCGGAAGCTGCGTGCTGTCAGCGCCGTCAGCACTGACAGAGCACGGACTGGCCGGCGACAGGTCGTGTCGCTGGCCGGCGACAGGTCGTGTCGCTGGCCGGCGACACGCGTCGTCTCTGGTGACCGTCCGCCAGGTTCGGTGCCGACCGGCAGCGGGTCGGACTTGCCGGCGGGGGTGCGGAGCTGACGCCAGCCGGTGCCTCCGCGAGCCGACTCCGCGAGCCGACCCCTCGAGCCAGCTCCGCGAGCCGACTCCACGAGCCGACTCCGCCAGCCGACTCCGCGAGCAGACCTCCACGAGCCGACTCCGCAGCCGACTCCGCCAGCCGACTCCGCCAGCCGACTCCGCCAGCCGACTCCGCCAGCCGACCCGCCAGCCGACTCCGCCAGCCGACTCCCCAGCCGACTCCACCAGCCGACTCCGCCAGCCGACTCCACCAGCCGACTCCACGAGCCGACTCCGCCAGCCGACTCCGCCAGCCGACTCCGCCAGCCAGGCCCGCGTGCCAGCTCCGCCAGCCCGTGGCGTGAGCCTGCCCCGAGGGGCCGACTTCGCCGAGACGCACTGTCGACGCCCGGCGCTGACCACTCGGCTGGGTATCGGCCCAGCCGAGCCGCCTCTGAGAGCAGGCATCCACTCAGTCTGATCACTCTGAGAGTCTGATCACTCTGGGAGTAGTCATCGACTCAGTCTGATCACCCTGGGAGCAGATGCGACTCCATCGGACCGCCTCCAAGATCAGAATTTGACTCAATCACACCACTTCCGAAACCAGGCGCTGATTTAATCTGACTATGTTTGATATTGCAATCGGGTCGGCCTGACCACTCCTGGAATAAGACATCGACCCAGCCTGACCAGACACCGACATGACCGGGTGCCGAGACTCCGATGCCAGGCACTCAGACAGATGAGTGCCGAGGCTCTGGGCCGCACGCCAGGAAAAACCGGTGTGCCAGGAGTCCAGAACTCATTGTCCGAGTACTCTGGGTGAAGTCATCCATAGCGTGAGTGTCGGGTCTGTGATCGGTGACCGACGGTGTGAGTGTCGGGTCTGTGATGAGTGACCAGCAATGTGAGTGTCGACGTGGGACCGTCCGCGCGCAGTGAGTGTGCCGACGCTGGCACTGGACACTCACACAATTTGGACACACTCCGGCATCGTGCACTCACCACTCGTGAGCAGCATTTATAGCCAGAGCCTGGCAATTCGAAACACCCATAGCCTAGCCATCGCAGCCGTAGTGTGTACAATTGCAACAATCACATTGCCGGACGAGCCGTGATTTCTCCCCCTGTGTATCTGCAGGACGACAACCGCATAGTCTGATGGTGAATTGGCTATCGGTAGCTCAGCAAGTGATATAAGCACAAGGACACTAAACACATCGACAAAACATCGCAACGCAAAGACTCGGTGTGCAAATTATGACAAGGTAAGCGCGTGGACCGCAACGTCGCCTGTGCTGAACCGCTGCACGTGAACCGAAACGACAACCGGACAACTGCTGGATCGTGAATACAAACTCGCGAAGATTGAGTTCCAGTTTGTTTTGTTGTGGTTGTTGTGGCGAGAAGTAGCCAGCCGAAGAGGCAGGCGCACTCGGATAGGAGCAGAGAGCCAGAAGGCCGACTCCAGCGAGCCACAACAGCAACACTATGGTGCTGTGTGGAAAACGCAGCTTAAAAATGGTTTCACCTCCCCTCCAGCTAACAATGTTCCTATGCGCCCACACACCTTGCAACAATTAAGGCTAAGGGTAAAATATATTATCTTAAGAAGAATAGCATATGTACGGGAGTTGCAGGAAGATAATGTACCTAACAATCACGATGTCCTCCCCCCCCCCTCCGTTAGCGGTGCTGATTGTAATTTGTTTTCCGCGGCGGAGCCACAGATGCGGGCCAGGTCGGTGTTGCTGTTCAGGGGTCAGGGGTGCGGTACTCACCAGTGTTGCTGTTCAGGGGTCCGGGGTCAGGGTGCGGTACTCACCGGTGGCGCTGTTCAGGGGTCAGGGGTGCGGTACTCACCAGTGTTGCTGTTCAGGGGTCAGGGGTGTGATACTCACCAGTGTTACTGTTCAGGGGTCAGTGGTCAGGGGTGCGGTACTCACCAGAGTTGCTGTTCAGGGGTCAGTGGCCAGGGGTGCGGTACTCACCAGTGGCGCTGTTCAGGGGTCAGGGGTGCGGTACTCACCAGTGGCGCTGTTCAGGGTTCAGGGGTCAGGGGTGCGGTACTCACCAGTGGCGCTGTTCAGGGGTCAGTGGTCAGGGGTCAGTGGTCAGGGGTGCGGTACTCACCAGCGGCGCTGCACCAGGGAACCGTTGCGCCGCACGTGGTCCGAGATACGGACCGCACCTGCGCTGCTCTCCCCTGTAACAACCACGGTGTGGGTGAACAGCTGGAGCATGGCGCGTGTCGCCGACGCCACCGCCGACCACCGGCAATGCCGGGTCACTGCCGGGGTCACGCTGGGTCACGCCGCGGTCTCTGTCGGTGTCACTGCCGGGGTCCCTGTTGGTGTCACTGCCGGGGTCAACGCTGGGTCACTGCCGGGGTACGCCGGGTCACGCGCGGTCAGCGCCAGGGCGCCGCTGGTTCGTGCCGCGATTGCGCTGGAGCAATGCTTGAGCGCTGGAGTGTTGCTGGCGTTGCGTCGCGGTCACTGCCGGGGTCGCACCGGGACGTCGCTCGGGCCGGATGGGCGCGGGTCAGGGGTCAGGTCAGGTCAGGTCAGGTCAGGCGGCCTGCGCGCCGGCGGGTGAGCGGGGCACGACCGCACGACACGCCGCACAGGGTGGCAGACCAGCGACTGAGCACGGCTCGTCATCGGTGGCCGCACCTCCACACCGGCACCGGATACCACTCGGTCACAACTGACGACCGCTCCCCACAAAATCACAGTGTAACTTCGCTAATCCGAGTTTGTAGAAGTCCATAGGAGACTGGCCGTAGTCAATAATGGCATCCCAAGTTTCAAAATTTTGGCCAAGTTAAATGAACAAAGTTGGCGACAAACTTTCCCCAACTTTCGGGGTGGGCGCAACTTCGGGGAGAAAAGTTTGGTCGATAAAATTTTTCCATTGACCCAACTTTTCATTGTGAAACTTTGTTATAGAACTAGTTAAAAAGAGAGCGGGAAGCAAAGTAGTACTTACCGCAGCTGCAGCGTAGACGACGTCTGTCACTCCGAACTGCGCAGCTAATGTTTGGCCGCCTCCGTCCCAAGTGATATTGATTCAAACTTCGCCGCGGGCCACGAGCGCGCGCAAAAATCCCGCCAGACGCGCTAATTGGTGGAGGGCTGAGCCAGTGCGCGCGAGACTCCGCCCCCACCTGACGGCACCTCCCGGCCGAGCGGCACGCCCCCGACGTGCACCGTGCACGGCGAGACGTACCCCTCGCGGCGGTCAGCCGCCGGTCCGTCTCTCACCACCACTCGGCCCGGCCCGTCCGACTGCCACGGGCACAACTTTTGATAGTTCTGTAAAATTTATTCCCCAAGTTCCATGCAGTTCCTTCTTAGTTCCACTACTCGAACAGCTAACTTTTCACCACGAGCAGAAGCATAACTATTGCCTCCACGACCGGCTGAGGCCCGGTGCCGCGACCAAGTTGAAAAACCCGTAGCAGTCCGTACCTGAGGATGCGCGGTACTTGGTCCGAGGTCCGCCACATCACGACACCACACACAGCCTGAGCACGAATAAGCCATGTGGCTAGTCATTACCGGATATTGCCAATCATGCAGTCAGTCGGACCCCACCTGGTATCTGCCATCACGTTGTGGTAACACGATTTGCAGCTTACTAAAACAGCTATTGCAGCAGCTAGTGCAGCTATTGCAGCTTACTACTTGATTGCAGCTCTTAGTTTTGGACTATCACGGGTAGAGTTTCAGAGTAGAATTTACGCTAAGGAGCGTGTGTACACATCCGAGGATGACTTATAATACGCCACCAAGTTCCGAGAGGTAGAATGATACGCAGGCCTTAGGGATGCCGATAAGACATCGGCATTGCGATAATTTTATTTTATTTTATTTTTTTAGTCTAAGCATGCGCTGATGCATGACTCATGTTGTAGCTTCATGCGGAATCGTCAGGGGAGGAGCGTAGGAACCGGACAGACGCCCTTTCGATAACTTCGAAGCTGGAAAGGTATGGCGCCGAAGTTATGCAGTTGGTCGTCCATCCATTGTCAGGACTGCGCTCTTAGATTGGCACTGCTATCAAATTTGGGCTGCATAGCTGAAATTGTGAGGAAAACGGAGGCGCATGGTTAATATCTGCCTAATATACACCAGTAGGAATAGACATATGCCCTTCTCCCGGCTAATGCGTGTTCTCAATCATCTGGCTCGATCACGACCTGCAATTATCGCTCGGCATGCAGGTGTCGGTTTGTTGATTTCTGGAACTGCTCTGACACAATTATTTGTTGAAGCATTGCCAGTATCTGTTCCAGCACTGCCAACAATGTCATCCTGACTACTAGTTTCAAGCCTTTAGCCGCTTAAAGCTCCAACAGGTGACAAATTCCATCAGAATTGTCTACGCGCAGTGGCCTTGTTCGTAAGAGCTTCAAATGTACGCCCGAAAATTCCAAAATACGACAGACCTCACAGTGACACTAGACCGGAGAGTTGAGGAGACACTTCGCGATCAACCATTACCACAGAACGACACCTCCGGGCTCTGTGTATGTCTCTGTCCCCCAGTGCCTTGTTGGTTGGTTATTTGGGCTTTGGGGCGCATCGACTGCGATGGTCATACAGCGCCCACCCAGTGCCTTGGTGATTGAATGAATGAAATTGAATGCAACTATTGAATGCAATTGAATGAAACTATTAACTACAGTTCAGTGAAACTAAATTAAATTTCAATTGAAATTTCAATGAAAATTTCAGTGAAATGAAACTATGAATGAAATTGAATGACACTATTAACTACAGTTCAGTGACAACTGACGCCCTCCGGCAATGGCATTGCTATCATGTTCACTGGACAGAATAGAGCTGCCACATTGAAAAATACATAGGCACGAAGGCATGAATGTCGAACTGCGAAGTGTCGGAGAAGTGTCGGAGAAGTGTCACACAGAGTGGCTGTAACTGTGTGCATGTCGAATTATAATGCGCGGTAATAACAATGGTGCAATGCTAACCAGCATTATGCAATTATATAATACAAAGTCTAATTATGATGCATGTGGCTGGGGCTTTACCTACGAGTTGATCGCCCAACCTAAACAATGATGCATGTCGGCAATATTCTTCTTTTAGCAGATCCTCCATATGTAGCGTTGGCAGTGCCCCACACCACTCAGTTATCTGACGCGCAAGTGCCGTGATAAAATAGTTCTTTTTTAGTACAGAGTATGAATTCGAAGTAGCTATGAGAACATATTGAGATGTAGGTTGGTAAATACTTTAAGGAATAGGCCTGATTACGTGTGTGTGTGTGTGTGTGTGTGAAGAAACACTAACAAAATAAGCTTAAAAGCACGCCGATCGAGACGGGTTCTTCATTTCAGCATAATGTGTCATCAGGGTGGATGAGGGGGGAGGGGGTTGCACAAGCCAGAGCTTCGTGTCGATCAGTTATGGCAGCATTACCTCTTGTATTCTATAGCCACACATCTTCAACAACGCATGAAGACCTAAAGTAATTCCACGTGCGGTGCATTCAGCAAATTTCACCACTAAAGCATTGCAAGCGTCGATAATACGCGTCTCAACTTCACAATGTCCACGCACCGCCTACTCAGCCAACCGAGCCTGCCAGCGACGTCCTGAAGGGAAGCTGCGTAGAAAGCCCATAGAAAGTTGCACGGGTGCGAAAAGCTCCACCTCAATGCTGTGTCTTTTAAAGAAAATAGAGTGCGTGTAGCTTAGAGGAAATTTTACAATGATGCATGTATCAAAACTTAAATAGGACTAATTTTGAGTGAAGGAAGTAAGACGTCAATCGCTGCAGCAAGGAACTATTAGGTTTTCGAAAACGTGACTATCATGTCGGACTGGTTCGCTCTAATTAACTTTGTTGTGTATACGATACTGGATACTCATTTTTTCCTTCCATCATAGCACACTTTTCTATATATTCAGGGTGTGGGGGTGGGGTGACTAGTACGGGCATCGCCCTTGCTCTTTATCAACAAGAGCCAATCCAGAATTAGAGAACAGGATCAGCTGCTGCTCTCAAATGCAAAAAGGCGGTCCCTGCCTTAGAGGCAACGGTGGTATTTTGCTTCCCTTCCATCTTTTCTAGGTGCTTTCCTGTTCACCAGTTTGTCTTAAAGTCATTTTCTTCGTTTGATGTGCTGAGATCGATATTAACAAATGCTTAAAGGGAATGTACAAAGGTTTTCCCTAGAGGAAATTGGCACAGCAAGTGCACGCGAGAGAACAAAGCAGGTGACGACGGATGGGCGCAGCCATCCGGCACAAGGCGCCGCTAACTGCCGCGCATCACATCCCAAATCACATCCCAAATCACATCCCAAATCACATCCCAAATCACATCCCAAATCACATCCCAAATCACATCCCAAATCACATCCCAAATCACATCCCAAATCACATCCCAAATCACATCCCAAATCACATCCCAAATCACATCCCAAATCACCAAATCACATCCAATCACATCCCAAATCACATCCCAAATCACATCCCAAATCATCCCAAATCACATCCCAAATCACACCCAAATCCATCCCAAATCACATCCCAATCACATCCCAAATCACTCCCCCAAATCACATCCCAAATCACATCCCAAATCACATCCCGAATCACATCCCAAATCACATCCCAAATCACATCCCAAATCACATCCCAAATTTTGCGCGGTGACATCAGCTTCATGTTTGAAATATTTGCTTAGTGGTGTCTGATGTATTTGCTTAGTGGTGTCTGATGTATTCACGAGCAAGACCGGGGGCAGAGATAGTCGTCCGCCAACCACCAGAGACCAATCACTCTGATCAGCACGGCTGAGTCGGTCATGGCGTTTTTTTAACCTCACCGGATACTGCAGTATTGTGGACATTGCCACTGCAGCACAATCCTTGGCAGTGGTAAACACTACCTTCTATGAAGCTGTATTGCTTATTCCACTTACACTAATAACCATTGGTAGTTGGGTGGGATGGGGGTGGGGTGGGGGTGGGGGTGGGGGGGGGGTCATCGAACCCCTCCCTTCGCACGGGACTGAGATAATCTCGGATTTCAACATGGCACCATTCGGGACGACTACCTAATGTTTTCATTTAGACGACCAGCTTCAACATCATTAACCTCCCCAAAGTTTTCTTGAACGTCCTGGTCGTGTCTATAGCTGTGTGATGACCACATACGATGGAACCAAGAATTTGGTCTCAGGCACCTAGCTCCATTTTACAAGTCTTATGTTTATTTGGGATGCTCTGGACTGCATGGATACAATGGCAAAATCGGATTTATTATTGAACATATAGAAAGCATACACTTAGGTATACTGAAGATCACCTTTCCTAATGCGCGAACGAATAGAGTGATCTTATTGAGTTGGCAATGTCTCACAGCTATTTGAGTGTATGCACGTACCAAGAAGCAATTCAACATGCATCCAAAACTGAAAATAAACTGCTGAACAGGCTTCTCTCGCGCTCAGCACATTAAGGTGTTTAATTGTCTTAATATGCATTGGAACCTCCTGGACTTTGTCTTAATATGCATTGGAACCTCCTGGACACATTGCGCTACTTTGAGGTTATACCGAGGTGACGACGAGGTATCTGGTCACGTGGCTGCTTGGAGGTCTGTCAATTCTGTCTATGTCTGTTGGTTTCTTGCTGATTTTTGTTTTTATCAGGAGCATACACCACTTTCTTTTTAACAAAACATTCAATGCGACCTTTGGTGGCGATCTGAGGTAAACATTATCATCCGGCATCATAAACGCTGCTTCACTTTCACTGAATTGTGCTTGCCACACATGCGTCTTATCATTCTTTTCACATAGGGTTTAAATTTACCTCCTACTTTCACAGGGGCCAGATTAATTCGTAGTCCTTAAGTTATTGTACGAACCGGTCGCAGCGTCCTCAAACCTAAATTAAAAACTAAGCTGTTCTGCGAATACAAGTTGTGAAAATCGTATATGCGCCCGCTCTTACCTTAGGGTTGATCAAGCTCTAATGGTCCAGTGAGAAGTCTAACTCTCCGGAAAGGATCGATTCCTGCCATGATCTGTTGCATTTAAGGTCACATTGGCATCAATATTTCACATTTTACTGGAGTCCCCGTGTACGAACCTACCGTTTGCCGTTCATTCCAGCTATATCGGAAGATAAATACATTAAATACGGGGGGGGGACGCACTCGGAGCGCACTCCCGGAACGACACCAACTGCCTAGTCTTTTCAACGATGTTGATCTGGTCCGTGGTTTTAGAAAGTGGCGGCATATACGTGTGGTGAAACGCTTTATTAAAATCATCAATGGAGATGTTACAATGTACCCAAGCTTGGAAAAACCGTCCCGTTCGAAAATATACACTTGTAACTAGCATATAATACTCGCGATACTTGGGCAGCATTCAACGTAGGCCTCGAATATTTCTGTTCTGCGTTATTTTCATCACTTCGTCTCCACTTCTCCTGTACAATTTCTCGCTTCGAATGACCACTACACTTTTCCACTTCACACAACATCTGTAGTGACCGAGACTTAGGAACCTTCAATTCAGATGTAGAATGACACGCTTCTGACGCTGACGTGGTCTCCTTTGTGCTTTCCAGTAATCTCTTGGCAAAGAACATTATCTCAATGCAGAAGTGAAGGAGCTTGCTAAAAGGGTTAAAAGGCAGGATGACACCGCAGTCCATTCCTTTGAAGCAATCCATTCATTTGCAGGATCCCCAAGGACGAATGTTGGCATCTGAGTGAAAGGAAGCGACCACAACTAATTTGATTTTGTGTTCACAATGGAGTATTTCACTGCAGTCATACGCATAGTGTACCGATGTTCAATCAAAATACGGACGAATGAAACACTCTGGTTCATCTGAAAAAAAAACTGCACGCTATACAGCCATGCTTTTTGGTTTCGCAGGCCGATTCTAGCCGTGGTGACGGATGCCGGAGGCGAGATATTCACATCGGTGTACGCATTTTGGTGCTGTTTCACAGTACATTAATTTTGACCCGACGCGCAAACTTTTAATCGTTCTTGGCGTTGATCAAAAAGTAATCTAAGATGACTCACGCATCTGCCTCACCTGTAGTTCATCAATCATACAGCACGGGATAATTAAACCTAAAAATGATTACACCCCGAATCATTTTTCTTCTTGCTTCCGGGTCGGATCCATAACACTGCTCCGTGACCTCTCTCTTTCCTCTCTCTCCCTCTCTCTCTCTCTATCTCCCTCTATCTCCCTCTATCCCTATCTCTCCCCTCTCTCTCCCCTCTCTCTCCCTCTATCTCTCTCCATCCATCTCCATCTCTCTCTATATACCTCTCTCTTTCTCTCTCTTTCTCCCTCTCCCTCTCCCTCTTTCTCCCCCCCCACACTCTCTCTCTCTCTCTCTCTCTCTCTCTCTCTCTCTCTCTCTCTCTCTCTCTCTCTCTCTCTCTCTCTCTCTCTCTCTCTCTCTCTCTCTCCCTCCCTCTCTCACTTTGCCGCCCAGTAAAGGAGCCAACCCCAGACGCCGGTGCTCGTCTTCAAAATCAATTGTGTTGTCGCAAGCCTCCTGTCTGTTCCTTCCTCCCTCAAACCCATCAGCTAGGCATAGCTTAACGATGTATAAAATTCAAAACGTCTCCGAAACGGCCCGGCTCGTCCCCAGTGACAACAGCTTGCCTCCGGGTACACCACCTAATTATTGTCCCCTCGCGCGCCGTTCTAATCAGCTTTGCTCGCCTGCATGTTTTAATTTCTTCCAGAAGATTTTCTCAAGTCTAAACAAAAGATAATACAGTCTCCAATAAAGCGGTGCGGTGCCGCCCCATTTCGTGAGGGCGAGCGGACGCGACCAGGGCGACCAACGTGCAGCACTGATGGATTGACAACAATTCTTGGCCGGTGTCGCCTGGTCGTGGTGTGCGTCAGTTGGCCTGTGTCGCCTGGGTCCATCATCATTTGTCGCAGCAAAACGCTGCTCTACTCCGCAGCGGTGGCATCCACTACCGCTCTGTCTAGAGATGGCATCCCCTTCCACTCTGTCTAGAGGTGACACTCCATACCGCTCTGTCCAGAGATAGCAACCCCAACCACTCTGTCTAGAGGTGGTATCCCGTATCACTCTATCCAGATTGGGATGCTTCACCAGATGGATTATTATGTAGTATTTTGTCTTGTACTACTATTGTTAGAACATTATCTCAGGAGGATCTTGCAACTCTATCACATTAGGGTTCTCCATCACCCTGGTCCAGTAGGATCCTTCACCAGTCTGACGCTCCGGATCCTCCATCCACCTTTCAACACTTTGCCAAAATAGGACCCTTCACGACTCTATTGCAATAGAACACTTCATGATTATATTGCAATGCGACCCCTCACTACACTACCGCAGTAGCATCCCCACCACTGTGTCTCATTAGAACGCCAACCACTCTGTCGCAGTAGCATCCCCACCAATTTGTCGCATTAGGACGCTAACCACTCTGTCGCAGCATCATCCCCACCACCGTGTCGCAGCAGGATCCCCACCACCGTGTCGCAGCATCATCCCCACCATCGTGTCGCAGCAGGATACCCACCACCGTGTCGCAGTGGGATTGTCCACCAACCCGCCACGGTAGGCTCCGCCACCACTCGGCTCCAATAGTATCCTCCGCGTTCTGCTACAGCAGGATCCTTCACCACTCTATTTCAGTAGGATCCTGTTCAACTCTGTCCAGGTATCCTCACCATGTCTTCATGGTGGAATGCGTCAGTCTCTGATCGCCCACCGGTCAGTCAGCAGCAACACTCTGGTCAATCAGACAGCAAGCATTCCTCACTCTCCTGTCACTCTTACTGACTTCATAGGCGAAAACTTGGCCCAAATAGAACACAGGCTCACAGCCGTACCACGATTGTACAGTTGGACTGATGTAATAATGTTGTTGATGCTCCCTTCATTTAGCGATTATCGTTGAAAGCAGGGTAACAGCATGAAATACCACCCAGCTGTTGGTTCGTGATCAAAGTCCGTGTTCTGACTCTCGATAACCTGGGTATTTCAGCGTCCCACTTCACTCTCGAGTCAGGCGGTACAGTCTACCATTCGGGCGCGTACTAGTGCTGACATCTAGTGACCAGCTATAAACTAGGCGTAACTCCCGTCCTTCGGATCATGACTGAAATACGAATGTGTAAAATGTCAGTATCCATTCACTGAATGAGCTACAGCATAAGCATAACGGATCAGGCCAGAAGTCAGACACCACAATAGCAGCAAACGCTTTGCCCACAGCATTACCTCATCCCATGTATAGTGAGCAGCGACAAAGAAATCCTAGCGAGTCTGGACTGGTGGATATATAAAACGAAGTTCATATGAAGCAACCTGCCGGGCAGGGATGTGTCCCCGTAATATTGGCTTCGCCCCCCCCCCCCAGCTCCAATAATTTCAACCATTAACATTGATACTATGGAGTGTGCTTCAAAATCCATTCGGGCCCGCCAAATGCCTTCATGTATTGTGATTGCGCGCCCCGATGATTTTCAGAAATTAACGTTCATGCTGCCGGGCAATCCCGAGTTTGGAGAGTCTGTTTGGAGAGTCTGGTCTTCAGCACTCAATATGTTTTAGCAGCGTTTCATGTCCTGACACCTTTTTGTCTTGAGCCAGACCTGTTTTTGGATTCCTTTTACCGCCAACGTTCATCACAATAGCCTTTTCAGGACGCCTTTCGGAACACGTTTAGTGGAATACGTTCAGAAGGTCAGCTTTAGCTAATTTGGGATAGGCAGCACCAGAGGAAGCTAAGTCTGACTTTCCGATATTCTACAGCGCCTACCTTTCCTGACAAGGCTGACCTGGGCAGCACGTGAAATCGCATAGCGCCCTCTACCGGCAGTCACTGAACATACCTCACCGAGGCATGCTTACTGCGACACTGAGCATGCCTCACTGAAGCATGTTCAGTGTGGATTATGCATATCTCAGCATTACCCGCAACCGTATGCCCAGTTCCAAACGTTGCTAGATCTGACGACTATGGGTGGGACAATACCACGAATAATGTTCGAAACGAATCTAAATCATGGCACGAAGCAGAGATTAGGGTGTTAACACTGCGAACAGAACAGCAGTGCCAACATAACACTGCTGCTAATATTGCAGATGCAGATAATTTCATGACATCGACCTGCCTTCTACCATATCTAGTTGAAATGCAGAAATCAACTAAAGTTGTTTTAAGAACCCTTTTCATTAAGTTTCCAGAATATTCTCGGCAGGACATTTTTAGTAGGGCAGCTGTAGCTAATGATCAAGTTTTCACTAAGTTTGATAGCATACCTGTCCGTTTAATGGTGTAAGATACGAGCTAGATTGAGGGCAACGCAACCTGTTCGGGTCACCTGAGGACACTTCAACTTACGAGAAAGGCACTGTTGCGCCAGCAAGGGACACCTTGAACAATGACAGGGCATTCCACCTTGCTGAAAGGTACTTTGAGTTATGAAGAACATGTCTGGTATTCCCAAGCCCCGTCCTAGCCATCCAAAGGACAATTTGAGCTGCCAGAAGAGCACTGAGGCATCAAAAGGGCATTCAAAGGATTCGGAATGGCACTATGACATCCTAATTTGGTCAACATGGCCTGTCAGATGGCCAACTCGATCTGCAATGGGTGCATTGAAGGCTGCGTGAGGACGGGGGCGTTGACTTGCATTTTGCTCTTCGTTATGGACACCTTGATTTACCAGTGGGGCAACCTGGCATGCGAAAAGTTTGATTTGTCTTCGGTGCACCCAGTGAAGCGAAGTCGTAGGGTCCGGATGCACCCGGGAGTGACTGGGGGGTGAACCCTATTAAGCCCTGCAAAATATGTTCTGGTGCACAGAAAGGAAAAACTAGCGGATCAACAGCGATTGGGTTCGTGAGCTCGCTCAGGATGTAACAGCCTGGTGTTTTGCGTTCTGTGTGGATGACATGCTGATCGATCGAACTGCCAGTCTTGAGCAAAGCAAGACGTGAAGCGCTGGGACAGAACTTTACTGAGGTTGTAAAAACGTTAACATCTAACCTGGTCGGGGTTCACAATATTATTAAGTGAAAATTCAACCTGGTCGGGGTCCCCAATATTGCGTTTCTATCTCTTTACGCGAACTAAATGCGCTCGTGTTTTTATCCCTGCGCGTAATCGCAGGGTATAATCGCAATTCTTGCGAGTACAGTTCGTGCAAAAGACCATAGTGTATACCTTCGGCGCATCCGAGCGCTAAGACTGCTAGTCTCTCACGCAGATTGGTGTTAGGTGGACCGGAAAATTGAGCGGTTAGTGGGCTTTAAGCGTAAGACCCTGCCATCTAATTTGGAACTCCTTAGCCATCAGCCCATCATAGCATTCATATTCACTACGTAGTGAAATGGCGTTACCTGAAGGCGAGACGGGGAGTGCTCACAGTCAGTTGCAGGTCAAGTGACTCAAGACTTTCATCCACACCGTTCATTAGCCATGTCTGCTACCTCGGAAATGTGAGGAGCATGGGACCATCGGTTCTTGTCAGTAGACTCAGCCGAGAAAAGCAAGCACCTGGCTGATTATATCACTATCTGTGCACTATCACTATCATATCATGGCACTATCTGTGCAACGGGGTGCACTTATCTTGATTCAATTCTCTCACTGATCGTCCCCACTTATCCTGCTTCACATTTCACATTTATCGTCCCCACTTATCTTGCCTCACATTTCATAGTTACCGTCCCCAACTATCTTGCTTCACATCTCACATCTCACACTTATCGTCCCCAGTCATCCTGCTTCACATCTCACACTTCACATCTCACGCCCGACATCAGTCAGCCAGGGCTGGAAGCCACGGGTGGGGCCGGATCCCTCCCGGTTTGGTATCCTGTTAATGTTGAAATCTCCTTTGTCCTATTCAGTCTGAACATGTCCGAACCCTGGTTCGTTGAGAGAGATCCAGTCTTGCGGTCGGCTTAACAAAACAAGGTATTCGTTGCGATGGTCTCAAGTCGAGCGACACAGATAACACCCACCTCCAAACTAATCATGCATGAAGACATGAAGACATAAAGAAGTAAAAGATCAGTGCAACTATGAGCTACAAGGGCCCTTCTTGGTTGCACTCTGGACACTGAACCAGTTGCCTACCAAATCCGTCGATCAGCCCTCCCTGGAATACCGAAATGCAAGCCCTCTTTTCTTATAATGAGTGTTTATGCTGTTTTTAAAGATGTTCAGTGTGCTACTACCGACAATTGTTTCTGGCAGCTGGTTCCAATGTTCTACTACCCTGTTGGTGAAGAAAGACTGTCTTAACCTTGTCCTGCTGTGATTAACTTTAATTTTGAATTGATGACCTCTAATTGCATCATTTCTTTTAAATTCAAAAATTTCCCTGAGATATCCCTGTTCCTGACCATGAACAAATATAAAGACCTCAATGAGATCTCCTCTCAGCCTTCTATATCTAAGTGAAAACATATTCAATCTCTTCAATCTTTCCTGATATGCCAGGTTGCTTATGCCATTAACCATTTTGTGTTGCCCTCTTTTGTACTCTCTCTAAAAGCCAACAATCCTATTCATAACTAGGGGACCAAGCTTGGACACAGTATTCAAAATGTGGCCCGACATATGCACAGTAAAGCTTCCCGATGACTTCCTCACTTGTGTATGATACGTTCCTATTTATTGCCCCAAGCATTCTTAGTGCCTTCTTCCTGGCTTCTTTGGTCTGTTCTGATGCCCCCAATTTTGTGTTCAAAATAACACCTAAGTCCTTCTCCTGCTGAGCCACAGATAGTACTTGGCCAGCCATCAAGTATGGAGCCTTCATATGCTGCCTACCTTCATGCATGATTTTGCACTTATCAAAATTAAATTTCATTTGCCATTTTTCGGACCACTTCACAAGCTCGTCTAAGTCTTTCTGCAGCGAAACCTGCTCATTGTGTCCTGTTATTGCCCTAAAGACCTTCAAATCATCCGCAAATTTCAAAACCTTACTGCTTAGGCCGCTTTCAATGTTATTTACAAATATAATGAACAATAGTGGCCCCAGTACTGACCCCTGGGGGACTACACTAAGAACATTTTGCCATGATGACTTTGTTCCATTTAGCATCACTCTCTGCTGTCTATCTGAAAGCCACAACTCTATCCATTTTAGGATGCTACCTGCAATACCATGGCCCTGAAGCTGCATCATTAACCGTTTATCGGTTGTCATGACCTTGTCATGCGGGGCGGGGATGGCCGACAGGTTAATGTGTTAAGCTCTGGGTACCAAAAGTCCCGGGTTCGACACTCGCAAACTCGAGACATTTCCCAATATCGCGGCCCACCGGCGAAACAGTAGGCGGTTTTACAGCGGATTCTGCTCTGTTGCCAGACCACTCGTTCTCCGAGATAGAGCGACCCGATATAAAATAATGTTAAGTAGAAAATACAACTGAATAGTAATTAAAATGTTCACATCTGTTTCATATAGGAAATATTTTATTTCACTGAATGGATGGAGAACTTACAAAGGAAAAATAAGTAATACCATAAACCACGACAATTAACTTTCAGCCCACGTTGCAAAACGGCAACTTCACTCATCTCTATTTTGACTGGCTGGTATCTGGCCGCCACTTGCACCAGACGATCGTCGTTTGCCAGATGGCCAATGATGTACCCGTTTGTGTCTTAAAAAACGTCATATATTCCGATCCTGAGCCGCTGATTGGCTGAATTTCTTACCTTGTGGTGCATGCAGATCTACGAGCCGTCACCTGCACACTGCCGTCTGAGTTTGATCAGGGAGGGTTGAAACGGATTGTTATATATATATATATATATATATATATATATATATATATATATATATATATATATATATATATTCTAAGGCTATTTTAAAGTCTTTTTCAGGAAAAATGACTCGCTCTGAGGCTGTGTGCTATTATTTTACATCAGTTCCACGTATTTTTTTCTTGCATAGTGATTAATTTTTTGAAAAAAGCCTATTTAGACTTCTGACATGGGAAGGAGGCCAATGCTCCAGCCACGGCCGTATAGGCATCAGTGAAATATAAATGGAACATTTAGCATTTCGTTGATAGTTGCCAGCGAAATGTTTTGGTGGGAAGATATGTGCTATGCTTCTCCATCAAGTGTAGTAGCTTTTTTGTGATTCACAACTTATTTTTTTATAAATGGCCTGTACAGTTTTAGATATAGCCTGCTCATGCTCTGTACCTATGTGTAATGAGGAGGAAGGTAAACAGACAAGAGGGACCACTGTGTCTAATCAAGGAATGAGGCATTTGTGAAATGTGCATTGTTTTACCAAGTGTGTCAAGTGCATGTATTTTAGTTTACATTTTGGTGACTGGCCTGCCATAAGGGTGAAAATATTTACTAAAGCTCTTTTTTGGCATGCAGACATGACTAATCTTAGAAGCTACATACCTATCTGATCATTATGAAACCTCCACAAAATGATTGAACATGTCATAATTTTGTCAGGTTTCTATTTGTGTAATCCTGTGTGATGTCAATGTCTACCATATGAAAAAAGAGCATACCTTACTCGTACAAAATACTTCATGAAGCTGCATATGACTTCTACAGCACAATTCAGCATGTGACGCATATGCACCTATTAGGTTTTTACTTTTCTATATTTTGTGCTAGATCCAAGGGTACAATTTTTAAAACTAAATTTCTTGCTTGCTGACATGACCAATCTTCACTCAGCAACTATTACAATTTATTTTAGGTATATGCCAAATTATTTTGGTTTGGACTTTTGTGATCCTGGATCAGATCAAAGGTTACCAAAGTTTTCAAAGGAGATTTTTTGTCTTACAGTCATGGCAAATTGAATAAACTATGGAATTATTGCAGTTTAAATTGTTCACAAGTTAATTTTACCTCCAAAGGGCAAGAAAAGATGTTGAGATGGGTCAATTAGGTTGGATATTTAGCTTGAAATGTTCGAGGATGAAACGAAACTGAAAAAATGTCATCAAAAATGAAGTTAGGCTAAGTTATGTCAAGTTAGGTTAGGACAATCCAATGTGGTTCAGAGGGTTCTGCAAACCATCTCGACCATATTTATAGCCTAATGTGGCTGAGAGGGGTTGGACCATGATTGACGTCGTAACGCCGTTGGCCCGACAGAGTTTCGAATTTGGTGTGGGCATGGTACTTTACCAACAGTGTCAGGTTTTACCAGGTGTGGATCCAGGAATTGTCATGAGGGGAAGCTTGTTTGGATGGGCGCCGCTGTGAATGTACCTGGAGGGGCACATTTTCCTTCCGAGGAGCACCACTGGAGGACAAAAAATTCTAGGGAGACTGGTACACTGGGACCTCCCAGAAGTGTGAGTTATAGAGGGTTGCCTTCGCCCCTTCCCCTATGACTCGCCTTTTCACCCTACCCGCTCCGGCGACCATGGCTGGAGATCCCGGGTGTGTTCGTATCCACCAGGTATCGATATTGGAGCGCATGGTACATCACTGGGACGTACTGCGATTTTGGGGGCCGGGCCTGATTTTATTTTTGTCGGGGAGTCGGGACGTTTTTTCGGCGCTATGCACGATTCATGGGATTCCAGGTCGGTTTTCCAGGCCCAGATTCGGGGTCCCCGCTGGATTTTTCCAAGCCTCTGATTTATTTTTATATGGTCCTGTCACGAGTTTTCGGCCCCATTGTTTATTTGTATCCCCAGCATAAATTTTAAGCATCCCGACGTGAAATTTTGCGGTCCCACCACTACTTTTGGGTGCTCCTGTGCGATTTTGCTTCGGGGTCAAGCGCGAGTCTTCGGGGCCCCAATGCGTGTTGTCGGGAGGCACAAGTTCTTGTGGCCTCTTTTTTCGGAGTGTGAGTTGCGTTTCCAGTTCCCGTTGTGATTTTTGAGGCCCCGGTGCGTTTCTTTCGTGGCAAAGACACGTTTTTGTAGATAGCCATACTCAATTTGTGACGCATTTGGAGTTATTTTTGGATTCCAGAGTTAATTTCCGGGTCCTGATTGATATGTCATAGGCCGCGTGGTAAAGTGTAAATGCATACATTTTTAGGGGCCAATTTTCCGATCCCGATTAAGTTCTTCATTTTGATGTGTATTTTGTGGCCATCTTCCCCCTAAGGAAAACTTATTAAAATATGCCCTTGTGTGCGTCATTAAATCGATATTTTGAGTTCATTTTACAGTACCGTTTTTGGGGCGGTGAGATAGTTTGGTCCCCTTCACGCCGCTTGGAGAGTGGGGGAGAGGGCATGGCCTCCGTGTCCCTACCCTTTAGATCCGCTGGCGCGTAGACCCCATGCATTTGAAAATGCATCGTAATTATTAACGGCAATCCATACATGTCTAGTAAGACGGCCGTTAATACCATTTGGGATATTATGCCACAAGGAAAACGACGTTCAACCACCAGGTTCCAAATGGAAACTCCGATTGGTCTGGCCAGAATACTATTGGGACCATTGGAACAATTTCCATCGGGAAGCATTCAGATTATTAGGGACCATTAAAACCACTAGAAAATCCCAATAGTTCCAAATGGTTTCCAATGCATTTTTTTCCAAGAATGGAGGGGGGTTGGATTCAATCTGAAAATGTGTTGAAAATAAGGACCTGGACCACTCCCTTCGTGAGAGGTTTCCAGCCCTGTTGGCGCGACGATGCTATACCGTCTGATCGACTTGCTACGTTATGCTACCACTTGCCAGTTGTCCGACCATTTTTTAGGTATGGAATTTCTTGTCGAGAATGCCTTCGTTTCACACCACGACAATTACTGAACGGAACACCATAAACCAATAAAGAAAGAAAAGTGAGGTTTTTTTTCCTTCAATTATGTGTCGTGAAATGCCGATTCAAACCATCCACAGTCGTTGAATTAATTTAAAAAAGGCATGCACAAAATGCGTGCCCCTGACTTCAGCAGGCGCTCTGCCGGAAACCGATATCTCACATGCGTACCAGATTTGTCGAAAGCGTACCAGAGCTGGCACGATCGTACCACGGTGGCAACCCTGGAGGAAGAGGAACGGACTGAACATGTCAGTTTTTAGAACCAAAAAATGTAAATCTTCAAATCAAAGTTATATGAAATGAAAATGAATTCTTATGTACAATATCAGTTCATACGCCCAATAACGGACCACTACCTTACTATTATTAACACAAAATGACCGTAAAAAGTAAACGTATTTGGCGTTATGCTAGCTGCTAACTTTTATACCATCTGTCAAATTATTATACCAGCTATACTAAACACGAGCAAATTTCCGCTGTAAAACCGGCTTATGTCTAATCAAGGGATGAGGCATGTGTGAAATGTGCACAGTTTACCAAGTGTGCTAACTGCATGTGGTTTAAATTTGGGTGACTGGCCTGCCATAAGGGTGAAATTCTTGATTGAAGCTCTTTTTTGGCATGCAGACATGGCTAATCTTAGAAGCTACTCATCAGATCATTATGAAACCTCCACAAAATGATTGAACATGCCATAAATGTGTGAGGCTTTTATTTGTGTGATCCTGTGTGATGTCAAAGTCTACCATATTAAAGAAATATTCTGAACATACCTACTGATACAAAATACTTGATGAAGCCGCATATGCCTTCTGCAGACAATTCGGCATGTGACACATATGTACCTATTAGGTTTTTACTTCTCTAGATTTTGTGTTCGGTCCAAGGGGGAAATTATTAAAACTGAATTTATTTTCTGACATGACCAATCTTCACTCAGTGTCATGCAACTATTACATTTTATTTTAGATATATGCCAAATTATTGGGGTTTTGACTTTTGTGACCCTGGATCAGATCAAAGGTTACCAAAGTTTTCAAAGGAGAGTTTTGTCTTACAGGCATGGCAAATTGAACAAACTATGGAATTATTGCAGTTTAAATTGTTCATATATTAATTTTATCTCCAAAAGACAACAAAAGAGGGTGGGATGGTTTAGTTAGGTTGGATATTTAACTTGAAATGTTTGAAAATATAAATGAAACTGGAAAAAATGTCATCAAAAAGGAAGTTAGGCCAAGCTATGTCAAGTTAGGCTAGGACAACCTAATGTGGTTCAAAGGGTTCTGCAAACCATCTCGACCACATTTATAACCTAATGTGGCTGTGAGAGGTTGGAATCTGATTGACGTCGTACTGCTGTGGGCCCGACAGAGTTTCTAATTTGATGTGGGCGTTGTACTTTACCAACATCATCAGGTTTTGCCAGGCGTGGATCCATGAATTGTCATGAGGGGAAGCTTGTCTGGAGGGGCGCCGCTATGAATGTACTTGGAGGGGCACATTTTCCTTCAGAGGGGCGCCACTGGCGAAAAAATGCTAGGGAGACTGGTACACTCGGACCTCCCAGAAGGGTTTTTTGCTGTAAAGAGGGTCGCTTTCGCCCCTTCCCATACGACACGCCTTTTCACCCTACCCGCTCTGGCGACCAAAGCTGGAGATCCCGGGTGTGTTCGTGTCCACCAGGTATCAATACTGGAGCACATGGTACATCATTGGGACGTACTGCGATTTTATGGGCTGGGCCTGATCTTATTTTTGTCGGGGAGTCGGGAGGTTTTTTTTCGGCGATATGCACGATTCTTGGGATTCCATGTCGGTTTTCCAGGCCCGGGTTCGGGGTCCCCGCTGAATTTTTCGAAGCCTCGGATTTATTTTAACTCGTCCTGTCACGTGTTTTTGGCACCATTGTTTATTTGTATCTCCAGCACAAATTTTAAGCATCCCGACGGAAATGTGTGCGGTCCCATCACAATTTTGGAGTTCCCGCACGATTTTTTCGGAGTCAGGCTCGATTCTTTTGGGTCCCAATGTGTGTTGTCGAGAGGCACAAGTTCTTGTGACTTCTTTTTGTTAGCGCGAGTTGCGTGTCCGGTTCCCGTCATGATTTTTGAAGCCCCGGTGCGTTTCTTTCGTGGCATAAGCACGTTTTTAGAGAGCCATACGCAATTTGTGGTGCATTTTAGTTATTTTTGGGATTCCGGAGTGAACTCCTGATTGACATGTCATAGACCGCGTGGTGAAGTGTAAATGCACACATTTTTATGAGCCAATTTGCCGATCCCGATTGTTCTTAATTTGGTGTGTATTTTGTGGCCATCTTCCCGCTAAGGAAAACTTGTTAAAATATGTCTTTGCGTGTGTCCTTAAATCGATAATTTGAGGTAATTTTACAGTCCCGTTTTGGTGGTGGTGAGATAGTTTGGTCCCCTTCACGACGCTTGGAGAGTAGGGAGAGGTCATGGCCTCCGTGTCCGTACCCTTTAGATCCGCTAGCGCGTAGACCCAGTGAGGTTTTCTGAGAATGCGTCGTAACTATTCACGGCAATCTATGCATGACTAGTAAGACGGCCGTTAAGACCATTTGGACTATCATGCCACAAAGAAAACGACACTGAACCACCAGGTTCCGAATGGAAACTCCAATTGGTCTGGTCAGAATACCATTAGGACCATTGGAACCATTACACAGTCAGGTAAATTCCATCGGCAAGCATTCAAAACCATTAGGGACCATTAAAGCCACTGGGAAAATCATAATAGTTCCTAATGGTCTCCACTTGATTTTTTTTCCAGGGATGGGGAAATGGGGTCCACTCCCTTCGTGAGAGCTCTCCAGTCCTGTTGGCGACGATACTATACCGTCTGATCGACTTGCTACGTTATGGTACCACTTGCTGGTTGTCAGACCCTTTTTTAAGACGGGAATTTCTTGTCGCGAATGCCTTCATTTCAAACGACAATTACTGAACGTAACACCATAAACCAATACAGAAAGAACGGTGAGGTTCTTTGATCAATTATGTGTTGTGAAATGCCGATGCAAACCATCCGCAATCGTTGAATTAATTGGAAAAAGGCATGCACGAAATTGTGCTCCTGACTTCAACAGGTGCGCTGCCTGGAACCGATATCCTGCATTCGTACAATATTTGTCGAAAGCGTACCAGAGCTGGCACGATCGTACCCGGGTTGCAGCCCTGGGATAAGAGGAACGGACGGAACATGTCAGTTTTAGAACCGAAGAACGTACATTTTCAAATCAAGATTAAGTGAAATGAAAATGATTCCATATGTACAATAAAAGTTTATACGCCCAATAACCGCCCACTTCTTTACTATAATCACAATAAAATGTCCGTAAAAGTAAACGTTTTTAACGTTATGCTAGCTACTAACTTTTATACCATCTAAAAAGTTATTATACCAGCTATACTAAACACGAGCAGATTTCCAATGTAAAAACCGCCTAGTGTGGGCGGCGCCATTAGCCGTGATCGTGCATAGAGTGCGTCGTGAACCACCCAATACAAACAATCATGCGCACAACATTACTCTCATTCGCCTGGTAGGCACTGCATGCCACATTTCTCCATCCTTTCATCTGCTCCCTCGGAATGCTTGTCGTAACGGCTTCTGATCACAGCAACACACAACTCCCTGTATACTTACGTTTTGACTGGGAAGCGGAAATGCGACTAAGTATCACGATATAAAGTTCGCAACACACGACATTGTAGTTCAAGCAGCCAAAAGCAGGAACTTACCTTTATGGTGTAATTTATATCAGAAACAAGATCAGAGCGTAATATTGGTTCAGGTTCAGCACTAGACAGGACTACTTTTCACATGCACCAGACAACGCCACTACGCCTGCCGCCGGTTCAAACAGCCGGCGGGCAGTACCGACTTCGCTTCCACGGAGTGAAGAGTGGACCGAACTTGTAGCAGACACGCGCCATTCCGGTTCAGTTGGGCTCTAGGGGAGGCCCGCACGACTCCGGACTCAGGAAGTACGGATGCTGAGAGGGATGAAGCTGTGCATGGACATGTGCAACGCTGTGGTGCGTGTGATTGACTAGCTCAATGACCTGACCTGACCTGCCCTCGGGCGATGGCGATGATGAGTGCAGTGTCCGCTCTCTCCGGTCACACCAGTACGATCTCAACACCACTGCTGTATTGGCATCTTCACTTAGTTTCCCATAATGTGAGATGAACTCGGCTTCGCGCCACCCCGGGCAACGCCCGACTGTCACTGCTCGCCCGACCCCGGGAGGCCAATTTCACTAAAATCACAAGCTGTGTATTCACACCGAATTCGGTGTGAATGCACAGTTTGTGCTGTTATTTGTAAAGATGGCATTTCACTAACATCACGAGCTAACAAAAATACACAATTCAAAGTACATCGTTTGTTAGTCACAAACTACACAGAAATGTGTGTTATTACATCGTCTGAATTTCACCAAGGTTGTCGGGTGTTCACAATCTTGGCAAATACACCGCTTGCGATAACACACGTTCTAGGCTGTGTGAATTTTGGTGGAGAGCAGTGGCAGTAAAGGAAACATGGATGAATTTGATTTGTTTTCGAGGAGGCTCCGCCGCGGCGAGCAGCAAGGGTGTTCGAGCCTCTTAGCAACCTACACTTCGAGAGTGGAAACTACTTCAGGTACCTATGTACCTAATCTTCATTGTCGGATTAAGAGGGACATTACAGGCTAGAACCAAACATCTGAATAGATGACTATGCTTAGTTCTTCTCATGAATCCAGGGGGCCATGTCCCCCAAGACAGGGGCGGATACAAGGGGGACGCTGAGGGTATGTACCTCCGCCCCATGAAAAGTTGGCACCCCTCCGGCCCCTCCGGAAGGCTAGAGTGCACCCCCTCAAATTTTTCTGCCAGAGGCACCACTCTGAGGAAAAGGTGTCCCTTGGAAGAAAAGGCTGCCCTCTGGGAAGGCCCGAGTACACAAACCTAGGTAGGTAGGTAAATAGGGTAGCTACTACCTGCCTAGAGCCCAGAGGTGTTTGTTATTTTACACTTCCGAGGAGGCAAGTGCCCCCTCAATGTTGGCTTTGCCCCCCACCCCACCCCCACACACACACTAATTTCAACTTTTAACATGGAACCCCGTGGTGTGTCCCCGTCCAATACATTTGGGCCTGCCCATTGCCTTCACATATTTTGCCCCACCCCCAGATAATTTTCACAAATCAACACCCGTGCTAGAGCCTCTAGGACCCCACTGGCATTAGTACATGCCTTGCTTAGGTAACATACCGGATTGAAGGTAGCTAAGGAGACTTGTTCTTCATGCATGCAAACCTCCACTTGCATCAGTCATTAGGTAGGTCCTAGGTAGGCGCCTACATACCCGGCACAGCCCACAACCAGCATAAACTGATCCACAAAACACGAAGGTCACCGTCATGTTGAATCACTCCATGCTGTCCTCAATAGCTTATGAAGCTGTGCTCACAAAACACATATACAAATCACTCACGCAAATTAAATCCAGTCACCTCACCCAACCCCCTTCATCACGGGCCAAGCATGGCGATACTACTAGTTTTCTGCTGTCTTTCCATTGTTGGCGCATGCGCAGCCTCGCATTGTTGCAATTCGGTCGTGATGCAAATTCCGTATTGTTTGGGCTTGCCTGCCATCGGAACCCAGGGGTGGATCGATACATTTTAATGATTGAGGAACTATAAATTTAACTATCGATGTAGGGTAAGGCCACGGATAGCATGGTAAAAATTATGGGTACGGCCGGATACAGGGGCATTGGGGTGCATTCCTCCAGTGCACCCCACATGGAAGGTGGCTCTCCTCCGGCCGGCAGAGGAGCCGCACTGCAAAGGCTCGAATTGCTTCACTTGGTCATTATTGTGAATAAATCATATTATGTTGGAATATCTGTGTAGTTCTTTTTACTGAAAGACATTGTAAAATCACACAGTTTGTAATACACTCGCAACATCTTGCCGGGATCACAATTTTTGTCATTACAGAGCAAGACCTTTGTGAAACTTGATTTAACACAGTTT
>JAOTOM010003302.1:145000-147417 GCA_034440615.1 Ashinkailepas kermadecensis
CTTATGATATCATAAGTCTTATGACCTGATCTAACATTTTCACCTTTGTTACACTATAAGACTGGAAAAGGATGCCCAATCAGCTATGCTAAGCTGCGGCGAGCTTGCACGGGCCGTTTCTTCGTCGTCAAAAACCATGGGGAGGGGGATAGCAACCCCAACCCTGCACAGACGATTGCTAACGTAGGTCTTCAAAAAATATCAAACTATAAAATAGCAGGCAGGCCGATCGACGGCTGTCGCGACGGTCGGCCCGTGTCCCGTCCGTGGACTTTGCCCCCGATGCTGTATTTACCAAAGGATTTTTAATGGTTGTGTATATGATACGCCTGATCAATTTTGAACAAAGTCACAAAATGTGAGACATGGTCATCTTGGGCCCATTCTTCTCGTGCGACGTCTATATGCGTCATGCTAAACTTCACCTTCACAAATTCAAGGGGGTGTGTCTCCCCATCTTCGCTCTCTGACTCTGGCGCTGGCCCTGTCCTCAGGTATGTGTGACCCACCCACGATCTCAAACAACATTATCTTCGGTAAATTACTTCGTCCACGCTTTCCCAAACATTCACCATTTTGTGGGTAAAATTGATTCATCAAGAAAATTTGCTGCTAGATACTTCGAAGTGAAATTGTCGAACCTGGTATAAATCTACTCCAAAATGTTCTCTAGGTTGATGATGATGATGTTGATAAGGTTGATAAATCCCTGGAGCAGGAAGTACGCTCAAGCCTTCCTGGAGGGCGCCACCTTTCCATGCGGATGGGATGTATGCCTTCAGTGCTCCTCCACACCTTGCATCCGCATTTCATTTCAAGATATTTGGGGATATTACCTCGTGTTCTGGTAGTAACAGTCCGCGGAAACCACATATCTTATATTATTTTTACCGTAGGTTGTTCAAAAACCCCGATTGGTTTTGATGCCAGGGAAACGCAAAGCTGATTGGTACAGTGGTCGAGAAGGATACCCCATTGAAGAATGCGTTGGTCTCTTTCAGAATGATATTTTATTCGTGAAATAGGGTGGAATATGCCACTTTCTGAACATTCAACTCCACATCCTTCTCCAAGAAGTATCGGCATCCTGCTCCTTGATTAATGCTTATTAAGTCTTCATGTTTCCTTTCTAACAGTATCTCGTTTCTAAATAGCATGTGCATGCTCTCGATGAGTGAATGGTGATACATGAATATTTTCCCAATGCAATTTCAGGTAAAGGGATGGCCTATAATGTGATATGACACACACATATCAATTTACTAGCATAGTTATTATTCTCCCTATCCTGAATATAGTTTCTTCTCAAATTATGAATCTCAAAACAAATGATAAAGGTCTAGTCATAAGTACCTGTACTATTGGCTCAAATTTTAGTCTCAAAGACATCAAAAGCATTTTAAATGACACTAATTTCATGGCAATTTTCTACATCCTGCTGAGCTCGTTTCCACATTCACACCTAACGAAAAACCATTGTCTTAACTCTGTCTCTTTGCCCTCTGGATCTCGTTTGGCCCAAGACCAGAGTATGCTATGCGCACTGCATAAATATGTACAAACATTTTATGGAAGATGATTTTGTAAAATAAATCTTGGTTTTGATTTTCCAGCTGATGTGTCGGAAATTTCAACGTAATTTCGCTACATTTGTATTAATTATATTTCTTGTGACTGTGTGCACATGCTTTCCTTTCCCCACTATCACCCAAAACCATGCAATTTTTTATGTAACAAGCCATTCTGCTTTTGGTTTGTCGGGTGATTAGCGAGGGTCGCGCAGTGCGTTGAAGTGCATGAATGCAATGTCTGAAAGTGCATTTGGAGGAAGGCACCAATATGTCTCTGCAAGGTTATCGAGGAAAAGGTCAGGTGTGGCTACCCGAACTGCGCCTTTGTGGCATGTGCTACACTCTTGCGCGTCACCAGAGGCAGTAGGTAGACCGTGAAATGCCTGGCCGCATACTGGACACCGAGCTTCGAGCTTAATGGAAGATATTCAAGCAGCGCCATCCTGCGGTGAGACCAGGTTCCAGGGCCACAGGTTCTAAATGGCAATTTCGCTAAGTATGTTGGAATGCTATGCACTATGCAGTAAGTAATGCCCATTCACCTCCAGGCAAAGGAAGTGTCCCAGCCTGTAAAAGAAACCTTGTCCTTGGCTAATTGCTTAATCCACAGTGTGCAGAAACGAAGCATATTAGATTAAATTTAGCTTGGGGTACTTTCTGATTTCTTGGCGATTTCTTTTTTCTAATGCAATGCTTATGAATGTGCTAAGCATGATGTGACTACATACTTCCTCTGCAGATGCATACTTTTCAATTGGGTGGTAAAATAAAACCCCAAAAAAATGGACTTTGAGTTGGGTGATATGGCATCAAAGTAATGTTCAAAATCAAGAGAAGAAGCGATGT
>JAOTOM010003303.1:0-2500 GCA_034440615.1 Ashinkailepas kermadecensis
CACATATATAGACTAGACACACGTGCATCATACATACCTGTCATACAACTCGACAACACAGACATTGGCCATGGGGTATGACATCTGTCATTTCTCCTACATACACACATACGTTTCGGTACTCCATGTACAAGCAGACAAAATGAGTGGCTATCGGTAACCGATGTGCACCTCCTTTAGCGATTGCTTTTATGCACCGCCTTGAGTCGATTTTCTTAGACTTCGTATGATTTGAAACCAGCTCTCTACATGAGGTATATAGACGATATTTTTCGTGTTTGGACACATGGCTTGGCTTCTCTGCTCGACTCTCTTTGCAGCAATTAACCAACAACATTCCAGCATCATGCTTACCTTAGAACACACTGGTCATAGCAGCTGGATTCCTTTCCTTGATACGTTGTTTGTAGTTCAGCTGATGGGAGCTACACCACCGAGCTGTCACTTTTAAAGCAGCCCCCATCATCTTGCACTCATGATTCGGCCCACCCGATGGACACTAAAAAGGCCGTTCTAACATCCCAAATGAGGAGAGCAGCACGAGTCTCCTCCGATACTATTTCATGCGAGCGGAGCCTTGCAAAGATGACGACTCTTTTCCTGGAAAACGGATACCCAGCACATAGGGTACACTCCGCCGCTCGTGCTGTTCACCCTCACAACAGGAGTAGGATAGGTCGGCAACGTCAGCATCGAGCGGTAGCAATCCCAACTATGTTTACATGAGACTTCATTTTGTCGATGACCAACTATGTCGACAGGTAAACGCAGCCATCCGTTCGTCTCATCTAAACCATGTTAGGGTAGCCTGGACTAGCGGACCAACGCTGAAATCTTACCTGGTCCGCTCAGCCCTGAAATGCCGCCATGCCCCGCTGGTAGGAGAACGTGCCACACCTGTATCAACGGGCTCAAAGGTAGATGCACACGGAAAGACGTAGTTTACAAAATAACATGCAATCCCTGTATTGGAACATTTTATGTTGGTGAAACCAAACATAGTATCAGGGATAGGTACAATGAGCACTTGGGAGATGCCAGACCTCGGAGAGCATACACCTTTAGGCGAACACATGATCGACAAACATTCTAACATGGAACACAGGGACACTAACACAAACTTCAAAGTAGAAATTCTAGCAACAGCCAGGGACAACGCTGATCTAAAGGTCCTCGAATTCTACATATATGTAATCTACGGCCGCAACTAAACACTCAAACGACGTCGTGGTATATCACATAAAATTACATAAACATAAATTATATTAGTATGTATTACGCGTTATATTGGATATATGTCTATATATGTGCGTGAGTGTATGCATCGATATGTATATGGACCATCGGCTCGGGCTTCCTTAGAGGATTCTTCTTGACATAGTTTGTTTCTGGTTTGGAGTTTCTGTGAGTGTCTGCACCACTGAGGAGGCTTTTCTGCATTCACGTGTCTTTTGCACGCTTTTTTCCGCGTGCGTTTTTCAATTTTAGCTTGAGCTTTTTAATCACTCTGACGATGGCCCCTGTCCGAAACGTTGAGTAATAAGTACAATCTTTATCATTACTGTTGATGTTAACTTAGCACCTCCTGGTATATTGAAGGTCGTATATTTTCTTTACACGCAACACTATATTCATATTACTAAAAAGTTGATGATTGAATACATTGAATAAGTATACTTTATTGTTGTTTTACTTACTGTTGCTCAGTAAGTTGGCTTATAACCACATCCATTGCTAATTTAACCAAAGCAACAAATTGTTATCCGACAGTTATACATCGGGCAGTAGAGCTGTGTGCAGTCCAACATACATCAGAAATCATATCACTATTTGCCGATATTTGTAAGTTTAATTTCACTTATTTCTGTAGCGTGTGTTGGAAAACTTTTTCGCTATTGAAGCTGTTGCAAAAAGATTATTAGTGATTGCCTCTAGCTTATGCTGATGATTATGTCTACTCACTCTAACTTGTTCCAGATCCTATATGATCCAGAAGCAAAGCCACTGTAAAAATGCCCATGCACAAACCATACTATCCAATACAATCCAATCCAATCCAATCCAATAATCAGAAAGCATTACCCGATTTGTATGCATGTGCCATGTAGGTAGATACTGTCAAACAGGCCCATGTCAACCAAATGACCTTAACTGCTCGCCACATGGCTCCTCCCAGTTATGTGTATGAGTGGATCAGTTGTATGGTATAATGCAACAAGGGACTATCCAGCTAATCTTGCTCCCTGAGAATAGAACCAGCAATGCCAAACATTTGTGGGTACATTTTCACTTCCTTCCAGTTCCAACAATGTGGCACTTCAAGAAAAAAGGGAATTATTTCTGAACATGCTTTGATTTGTTTACTTATTTATTTATATATTTCACAATACATGGCCTCCACATACCGTGGCTATTATGGACGGTCTGGACATAGCTCACAGATATTTACAAAGAAAAGATATATGTGGGGTCAAAGAGTGGGAGCAGACAAGAAGCAAAC